>CBVK0103636240.1:0-12674 GCA_900067695.1 Picea abies | reverse complement strand
TAATATATGAAAAAATTATTACCTATAAAGTTATTTAATGAAATTGATCTTTCTTACCTATAAATTTGTTTAAGGACATAATAATTGTGTTTGTTTCTATTATTAGCCATTTTGATAATTGATACTAAGTAACTATTTTATCTGTGTTCACTATAATGTTCACACCACTTTAAAGTTTGCAATTTGTTTAACTATCAAAATCAAATTATTATGAATTAGAATGCATCAGAGTAGTACAATTTGCTTTTTATCAAATATAATAATGAATATTAGGGAAAACTCACTTGAGACTATATTGCAAGAGTCTTGTATTTATTCATGAATTGTTTAAATATTTTATATTCAAATTAACACTAATTAGCTACTTCAAGATAGTTTTAATAGACCAAATCTAGAAAATGTTTTTAAGCCTATTATTGGATTTGATTATGCAAGGTTGATATAGTGAGAAATTATGTTGATCTAAAAGTTTAATATTGAATGATGTCAGGTAATTTGCATAAAGCATTGTGACATGCTTACATTGAATTTGAGCCAAAATTTGTATATATGTATTAAATAATATAAAACTCCTCAAAAAATAATATGAAAATAATATTTGATGTACAACAAACATTGAAAAAGTGTATCTTCATGTATATTATTAGATCCTTGAAAGGACAAAATTACATTCATGAATCATCTCCACATGATCTCATGGTATCCTCTCAAGTAGATCAAGTACAACTTCTACACCACATTTGTTTATCTTGGTCCTCCTGCAATGTTCTTTCTTTGACATCCATGCCCAAACAATGGTATTAATTGGAATAGATGCAAGTTCTATGTCATCGCGATTTGGTACCCAATATTGTTATAATATTTTTCCCATGTATTTCCCTGAATTGGGCTTCCACCAATCAACCATTACATGAAGCATCCCACTTTGATCATCTTGGAAGATATCTGAGGTGGATTTTGTCGTCCAAATAATCTCGCTTTCATCCTCGTTTCCTGATCTAACTAGCAACATATTTCCTTTTTCAACATCAATCATAGGATTTAATGTTGGCTTTGTCTTGTTTCACTTGGGTCCAACATATACAGGTTCATCTGTCACACTATCAAAATCCACATCCATAATACTTGAGATTACATAGAGTCAATTATGGTGAGCATTGACAAACTTCCTTGTCTTGGGACGGAAATCCTTAAAGGATGAATCACTTCCCTCCACTATTGTATGATCATTGTATATTTCATCTAATGTACCAACAACTCTTTCTCAATACTCTACATTATTTTTCCATTCCTTTGTAAAAGTTGGTGAATCATCACTGTCAATAGTGTCTTTCCACATTTTTATGTATAATTTTATTCCTTCCTTTAGTTCTTTTAAATAGACACCATTCTCTTTGGGACCTAAGAAGGATGGTTTCCTAGTGGGCAATTTAGGTCGACCTTGATCATCTACATTCTACAACTCAATTGGTTTTGACCACTCAATATCTTTGATGGATTCTTTGTACCTTAGTACTGGAACATCATTCAATACAATAAATTGGAAGTATTGAAGATTAATATGTCTGACTAATGAATTTTTTCCCTCCTTTATGTATCCATTAAGGAATCTTTTGAAGTCATGCACCTTGTCAATCAATGTAGGTGGAAAAAATCATTTTTATTCAATCGTGCGATATGTATCCATTATTTCAGGTAAAGAATATATGTCTTTATTTTTCAAATTGTAATACATTCTTCTATAGGTTCCATCTATGTCTTCATGACTATGTCCCAGAAGCAAGAACCCAACCTCAATAGTGATGAAGACACAAAGTGCAGTTAAAAGTGATAGAAACATGAAAATATAACGATTCTTATTATCACTTGCTTCATTGTCCAACTGTAGCAACAAATGTGGAGGAAGAGGTTTGAAATCAACATTCTGATTTTTTGGTATTTTAAGAGATAGAAAATCATCCTTGTACACTCTACATTTTGAGTAAATATTATTGTCTAGTAATGCATTTGAGAGTGGGTTTCTAGAACTTCTACTCTCATAAAGAAAATCACCATACATATCAAGGTATGGGTTTTGATGGCCCCTCAAGCGCTTTGCAAGGGATGTAATGGTAAATTGTGATCCCATATGTAAAAATGGTAGGGATAAATGACCAAAACCTCATGTATTATGCCCACGTGTTAGCATACCTGTCAATGAAAAACACAAGTTTGTTCCTGCAATAGATTTTGATTTGACATGTAGCCTTTGGATTGAAGTCTTTGTTTTTCCAATTTAATCATGGATAATTCTCAAATACTCCTTTGGAAACTCCTGTAACATAATTCTATGGGCATGGTAGCAATATCTTCCACACATAACAATATTGTTATGTCTGTTCAATCTACCTCGTGCCATTTCTTCCAACTCTTTTGCTTCATCTGTGATTTCAACACGATACATTCACTACATTTACTGAAGTTGGTATTTTTTTAGAATGCCACAACTCGAAAATGAGTATTCCATATTTTTCTCATTGTTGGTTGTGATATTGATGGGTAATTGAGCTTTTGAAGAAGTTCATTGATCTGATTTAACAAATAACTTGTGTGTAAGTAGAAGGCAACAATATTAAAGGAGAAAACCTTCCATCTTTTTCAACTTGACTTGTTTGGTTTGGTGAATAATCTGAATTATCCATTACAATTTTGTGTAGTATTTCTATGGTTGCAACAGTATGTGCATGTACTTTGCATGTGTTGGTGTTACCATGAATGGATTTGATGTGTCTATGATGGAAATAATTTTGCTACTTATAGAAGGTGATTTGAGGAATCTTATGTATATTGTACCACGATTTATTACAAATAATATTACAATTAAATCTCATGTCTTTTACTTTTATAACAATAGGAGATAAGCCATGGCCATGGCTTTTTGACATGATTGTGTTTATAAGGATTGAATTCAAGACAAATTCCCGAACACCATTTTTCTTTATGTGTTCCATACTCCTTCTAGCAACTGCAATGGACTTCCTATCCACATGTTGAATAAAATCTTGTTTACAACATTCATCAGCTACCAAAAGTCGGATTTCTTTCTCTTCATCTATCCTTGTTTGACATTTTGCAACTTTTTTTGTAATTTCTTTCTCTTCATCTATCCTTGTTTGACATTTTGCAACTTTTTTTGTATCCATAACTCATTTAATCTTTTTATATGGCCTCATTACATGCATATCATTTTAGTATACATTTTTTTCATTATAAAGATCCCCATCACATTTTTCTAAGGGATTTTTGTCCTTTATCACATCCCATATCACCATTTCCTTGGGTGGTTCCTTGAACCTCAACATCTCACCTTTGTTTTCCACCAATTTATTTATTGGCCATCTAACCAAATAGTGTATAGAATTATCCCCTATCCTACATATTTCACAATTTCCATGTATCTCTTCCACACAAGCATCGAAGTCGATTTCACCTAGTGTTTCACCCTCAACCATGTCATCATCATAGACATTAACTANNNNCATCATAGACATTAACTATGATTCCTTTGGCAATGCACATGCTTTCTCTTGTGCATCCATGTGTAAGAAATACGTTTGTACATGTGAATGTAACCCTATATTTGGAAATATTTGTGGGATGATCATGAAAATGACCTTCCAAATCTGATTCTGGCCAGATTTCATAAGATTCCAATGCATCCCCTAGTGTATGCTCAAATCTTGTTGGATGTGGTAGAAGAGCATCATGTTTTAACACCTTCTCAATTTTAACCACTATGCATCCTTTCTTTACCATCCTTCCATGCACCTTATGACCAAGATCTTTATTGAATACAGATCCCTCACTTACCTTCACTCCACATTGTATAATATCTACCTTGTCTCCAATAGAAAATGAAGAAGAAACATTTTCACCTATACATCAAATTAAAGAAACATAGTATTTTCTGAAAAAAACATTGAATATATTATCAATAACACTTAACGGTATTTGATAAAATAAACATTTAATATATTATCAATAACACTTAACACATGATTTCATATTTTGATTTACCTATGTTGTGCCTGAAATCAACGATCTTCCATGGATGTATGTCCCCTTTATCAACATATTCTAGAATCAAATTTGGTTGAGTGACATCAATTATCAAAGTTGTAATGTAGTCTGCATCAACCCTTTCTCTACCATAATAAGTCCTAGTGTCTACATATTCAACCCTTCCTAGCCCAATAACTTGAGCATTAATTAGGAGGTCAATCTAGTCCCATTTTTTAAAAATTAAAATTTGTGGGATGATCATGACAATGACATTCCAAATCTGATTTTTTCCAAATCTCATAAGATTCCAATGCATCCTCCAATGTATCCTCAAATCCTATTGGATGTGGTAGAGGAGCATCATGTTTTAAAACCTTCTCAATTTCAACCATTATGCATCCTTTCTTTACCATCCTTCCATACACCTTATGACTAAGCTTTGTATTGAATATGGAGCCCTCACCTACCTTCACTCCATATTGTAGAAGATCTACCTTGTCTCCAATAGAAAATGAAGAATAAACATTTGCATTTGTACACAAAATTAAAGAAAATTAGTATTTTCTAAAAAAAACATTCATTATACTATCAATAACACTTAATAGTATTTCCTAAAATAAACATTCAATATACTATCAATAACACTTAACACATGCTTTGAGATTTTGATTTACCTATGGTGTGCCTCAAATCTATGATCTTCCATGGATGTATGTCCCCTTCATCAACATATTCCACAATAATATGTGGTTGAGTGACATCAATTATCAAAATTGTAACATAGCATGCATTAACCCTTTCTCTTCCACAATAAGTCCCAGTGTCTATAGATTCAACCCTTACTAGCCCAATAAATTGACCATTAATTAGGAGGTCAACATAGTCCCCTTTTGTCAAAATTATATTTCTCATTCTAACTCCTATGAATTCTGTAACAGACAATTGAATTGTAATTTGTAGTTAAGGTTAAACGATGTAAAGTGTCTCTTATATTTTAGCAAAAACACAAGCTTCAAAAAAGTAATATAGTTGCAATAATTAAAAATGGTGTGCCAATGATTTTGTACACAATGGAAAACCTTTCCCCACCATCAACCAAAGGCACTCTACATATAAATTACACACAATTAGATATCCAAGTAGTATCAAAGAATGAAAAATATCAACTCACATCAAACCACCAAGTTCCTATTTAACTATGGAGATGGCACTTGTTTTATTGTTGTATGTGTATGAATTGTGCTCATAATAAATTTACAAAGGAAGAAAGGAGGGGATTTATTTGAATTTCAACTATATGAACCTGCCATATCATCCATTGGTCATCTCATNNNCACATATACCATGCCCATTCTTATGATGTGCCTTCAAGCCAAAAAAAAAAATATTTGCATGCTTCTCAATTTCCTAACTTCAAAATAAATTATGTCATATTATAGAGCTCCTTAGGTCAAATATTAGGGTGTTGTAAGTCATAACACAAGATCCCACCAAATTTGAATTTTCTCTTAACCCGATACCATCATGTAGATATTCTGTAGAAATGACATTCTCATTAGCCATGGGAATATTTCCCCGAATTTCTTCTGAGAACCACACTTTTTCTATGTTGACATCAACCTAAGGCTCTCAATATTACAAACCACTCTCTCTAGATAATCCAATGTTACCTAGGCTCCAATACCATTTAAAATTTTACACCTACAAGAGAGACATAAACATAAGTGTGCACACATAGATAAAATCTCATATCTAATGTGTAAATCCAAACCCAAAAAACCACACAAAGATGTCTTCAGTACCCTTGACCAAGTCAACCAAGACCATGCCCAATTCAACCAACACCATCCATTTGAGACACATTATAATCTAGACAATAAGCTTCTTAAATACACTACAATCACATGACAACCATGGGCTAAAACCATGTGCCACAATAAACAACAAGCACTCAATGATTAACCTAACATGGCTTTGAAAGGGGAAGGAGAAATTGGTATTTCTAATGAAACCAATATGGAAACCAAGTCGTCTTACTACAAGTAAGGATTAAGTTCAATATTTAGGAAGAGGATAAAGCAATGCCATAATAGAACTCACATTTTGTAATAATATTCAAATAGACACCAAGAATTATAAGACCAACGAAAAGATGTAGTACTATTTAGTCCAAAATAGGTAATGTACCTCCATAAAAAAATTTATAACATGAATTATGTGGAGGGAAACAATATGAGTGATCACATTTGTTTACTCAATTTATTTTCCCATTTTGAGAGTGTTAGGGATGACTATAAAGTCTTGCAATCCCAACATTTCTAATTTTATTGAATTCATTGCCACAATAGTTTTATACTTTGAAAATAATAACTTGTGTTGAACAAAGAAAATTTATATTTTGAGATGGTTTTTTATGCATTGTTATAAGAAATTAGAAGAAATGATGCATGTTAGGGATGACTATAAAGTCTTGCAATCCCAACATTTCTAATTTTATTGAATTCATTGCCACAATAGTTTTATACTTTGAAAATAATAACTTGTGTTGAACAAAGAAAATTTATATTTTGAGATGGTTTTTTATGCATTGTTATAAGAAATTAGAAGAAATGATGCAATAACACTAACATTGTAGGATAAGTTGCTTTCTATGCCAAAAGAAAGGGGAAACAAAATATTTTCCAACAAATCCATGTTGAAAGAGTAACAAAAATGGGTGCAAAAGAAACAAAATGAAACAATTTATGAAGTAATGTAAGGCTAGACTGCATGCCCACAATAGGGTGGCAAGAAACAAAAAAAATATAAGAACAAGAAAAATATAAGGTGCAATTATTATCATATGTTAGGGCACTCACAGTGCATCCTGCGAAGACTCAATGCCCAATGTGTGGCTAGGAGTACATCCCTGTCTAAAATATCCATGGTCGCCCAAGCTCTCCCGAGGAGCAAAGCCTCCATGTTTCTTGTTTTTTGTTTTCTCTCACCGCATGATACTATTTTTTGCTTTCTCTTGTCGCAGGATAGATGGTCATGGTGACCGGTTCCATTTTGTTCATACAGTTTGGTCATGGTGATCAAATTATTTCATTCATACAGTTTTTTTCATGCGGTGACATGTCAAACTCTACGTCTCTTATGAAAACCACTTGTTCTAGATTACCTTTTGTGGCAGAACAGGTGGCTAACACATGGGATTTTACAAATAACATTCAAAACTAATACAAGGCTCTTTTTTATTTACAAAAAAAAACAATCTTTCTTCCAACCACTTGAGTTAAACCCAATTCACACATACACTAGTTTGTTTACTTTCAACAAAATATCTTACTTAAGATCAACATTGAAATATTTTATATATGAGCCACATTGAAAATATTTTTTTCTATTTATATTTCTTTTAAATACCACTTGTCAACTCCATGTTGATCATTGGATTGTAGAAAGTGTCATTAAATACAATAAATTGTAAATCTTGGTTACAAATGTTAAACCCAATTCACACATACACTAGTTGTTTTACATTCAACAAAATATTTTACCTAAGATCAACATTGAAATATTTTATAAATGAGCCACATTGAAACACTTTTTTGTAATCTATATTTTTTTTAAATACCACTTGTCAACTCCATGTTGATCATTGGATTGTAGAAAGTGTCATTAAATACAATAAATTTTAAATCTTGGTTACAAATGCACAATGGAATTATGAATTGACATATAGTTCCCTGTACTCCTAATTTGTTTAGTAAATGGGTTGTTGGCATTGAATATGTCCCAAAAGGTCCTCTTACTTTTAGTTGTAAGGTTATGAAAATCTATAAGAATGAAAATGGATCCTTAAATTAACATCTTGAGTATATGGATATTTAACTCTTATTACCATTCTCATTGGATCATATACATATTGAGGTATTGTGTTAGTTTTACTCCCTACATATTAAGGTATTGTGTTAGTTTTACTCCCTACATTCTTAGAAGGTACTATTTAGTACAATTGTTTTTAGCCTCTCACAAGGTGGACTTGCAGAATCACGTGGAATCATTACTCTGGATTTTTGTAAATTAGTTTTCTCATTTGTATATGGTTATGTGCAAGAATGTGTATTTTTGTAAATTAGTTTTCTCATTTGTATATGGGTATTTGCAAGTTAATGATGGTCTCTCAAGATGCCTTTATGGCAATGCAAACATGGAAAAATAACAATATGTTAACTTGGAGGGATTTTTCAAGCTACTTCTAGAATGAATTTGAATATGTCGTAACAAGATGAAATGTAGGAAATTGAATTAAATTTCTGAATATGTATCTTTTATTCATAGAAATTGTGAATAACTATGTGAAATTTGATATTTTCTAAAAATGGTATGTTATTTTTCCAGCAAAATATAAGGTATATGTCTTTGTTACTGCAGGTGTTGAGTACCTTAATGATGAAATTTCATTCCAAAAACATGTATAGTTGTCAAGAACCCGTTAATCTATTCCCCAATGTATTTTTTGGAAATTTATAATATTTTTTTTTATATTCTTTTTAAATTATGAAATTCAATATATCCTTGAAATTAAAATGCCTTTTGTTTGTTCTTGCAAGCTAAGAGGGTCTCAACAAGATGGAAATATTTTTCTTAGATGCTTAAGCCTACAAAAATATATAGCAGAGGTATGTATTCTAGGATTTTGATATATGCAAATAAAAAATTAGATTAAAAATTAGATTGATCCAGATGGATGTCGGTGGCCTCGCACCTATTCCAACTAGCTCATTTTGGTAGTTTTCTAGTTTGAAAGTTGTTTCCTAGTTTTCGGGTCCGACTTCCTGGGCCATTTTGAGGCCCTAAAAAACGTTTTCAGGGGTCGCCACAGTGAACATGTGTATCGATCACTGCATGAAAAGTTTGTATTCCTCGGATAGACCTTTCCAACGGGCTATCATGCACCTAAAATGGAGATCATATGAAAAAGTTACGACCCCATGAAGTTGATGTACTAACTTACCCAAATGGGGCCCACACCCGTGAATTTTGGTGCTTCATCTCCTAAGGTTAGGTTTTTGGATGTCTAGGGTTTTTGACATTCCTGTTTATTGTAAAAATTCCTTGAGATCCTCATTGTAATGATCTTAGGGTGAATGAGCACAATTGTCACATCTCTTCCCAGAGATAAGATGCCACCATTCTAGCATGTTTGTTTTCCGCTCCATTTTGCAGTTTCATCTTATTTCCTTATTAAATAGAAACTCGTTTTATTATATATTTGTTATTTTGTGTTAAGAATATTTTGATAATAATATGTTTTCATTTCGTTCCACCAATAAAATTGTGATCAGTGGTATCAGATTGGTTTGCTTCTTGTCATTCTTAAAGCATGTCCCCAACGAGGTCAGGGTACAAAGAATTGGGTCTCAAGCTTGTTTCTCTTGAGGAAAAATGATCTCTCATGCCCAAGAGACCTCTCATGGTGGGAGAAATAAAGATGATGAGATAGGATATCCCTTCAAAAAAATTCTTGAGGAATCCCTCACGCAATAGAGGAACACGATGATGGATAGTTTTGTGCAAATCCTTCGGTGGCTACCAACAGGTGACACATCTTTCTCAAATGGAGATGCTTCCCCCTTCAAGGTAGAAATCAAATTCGATATTCATATATTTGAAGGTCTGATAGACACAGATGTTGTAGACAAATGGTTGAATTTGCTAGAAGGGTATTTCTCTCTCCATAACTTCTCGAATAGATAAAATGTTACTTTTACGTTCCTCAAATTCATTCCCCATGTCAAAGATCAATGGGAAAATTTCTGTGAGAAGAAAGAAACAAAGGAACCCGCATTATTTACAGTCGTGGTCAACTCAGAGTCCTTCCAGAATGTTATTAAGGAACAATACTACCCTCTTGGAAGTTATGATGACTTGTATACAAAATGGACCACACTGAGGCAAGAAAGAGACCAAGAAGTGCTCAAGTTCACAAATATCTTCCATACCTTGCACACCAAGATGGGTATCAAATATTCTGAGAGACCTCTAGTGCTCAAGTATCATGATGATCTACATAGATACATCTAGGATGAGATGTAGTTTTTGGACATCTCATCCTTGGATGCATCCTACTGATATGCCATGAAAATCGAGTAGAAGCTCAAACAAAAGACGTGGAAATTTGGGCCTCGGAACTCCTCACAGCAAAATCCAGGAAAGGGCAGCCCCAACCCACAGAAAAAAGGACAAAGAAATGACGGACTGCCTCAGGAAAAATAGTCCAGGCCACAAGGAAAAAAGGACACCAGAAAGACAAAAAAATATACTGAGAAGTGGTGCGACTTTCATAAGATCCCCTCACATAACAATGTTGATTGTCACTGAAAGAAGTCATTGGTAGCTAAGGTGAAATCCTCTAAATCAGATGTGGGTTATGGCTCTGAGTTAGAACCAAGGAGGGGGAGACATATCATTAATGGAGAACCTATTGCTATCATTGCTACCACCAAGCTCCAACCCGGTGAACGACATGAGCCAGAGGAAGGCAGGCACATTTTTCAATCACATATTTAGGTGAAGGGTACCCCTCTCACTTCATCATTGATAGTGGTAGCCAAAATAACCTTATCTCATCAGAGGTTGTTAGGTGACTCGCCCCATCGAAAATGCTTCACCCGCAAACCTACACCGTCTGATGGCTCCTCCAAGGAAGTGACATCCATGTCAGCCAACAATTTCTCCTGTCATATGACATCAAGCCCTTAAAAGACATGAAATTGTGTGATGTTTCTCCTCTTGAAGTTTGTAATGTTCTTTTGGGCCAACCATATTTATGGAAAAGTCATTCTATATATGAGTCCAGGCCTCACAGTATTATTATTACTTTGAACAAGAAATTGTATAGGCTACCAGAGGTAGTCCCACCTAGTTCTATTTCCTTGATCTCTTCCTAGCAATGCAGGAAGATCCTCTCTTAGATGGGGAAGTTTGTCTTCTTCATGAGTCGCTCTAAGACTGAGTGAAATATCACAACCACATATAGGGTCTCTGCGACCGACCTCTCCACAAAACATAAGAAATTGGATAAGGTCGTGGAAGCATACTCAGATATCTTCTCCTTAGCTATCGGGGTGTATGTGCACTGTCATGTCAAGAACCCCATCAATCTGACCCATGACGCATTGATTCCCAATGGGTCAGTCAACTGATGCTATCTGTTAGATAATGAGGAGATCAAGTGGCAAATCCAAGAACTGATCCACAAGGGGAACATCCATCCATCTCATCACCTTGTGGGAGCCCAATTGTGCTAGTACAGAAGAAAAATGGAACCTGGTGACTTTGCATTGATTATTGGGCCCTGAATAAAATCATAGTTAGAAACCAGTACCCTATTCCCGAAATATACAACCTCCTTGATAATCTCACAGGGGAAAAATACTTCAGTAAAATTTATCTAAAATCTAGCCACAACCACATCCTGAGAGAACATACAGATGGATGGAAGACCACCTTCAAGTCAAAGGAAGGTCTTTTTGAATGGTTGGCCATACAGATGGATGGAAGACCACCTTCAAGTCAAAGGAAGGTCTTTTTGAATGGTTGGCCATTCCCTTTGGCTTGAAAAATTCTCCAGCCACTTTCATGAGGATGACGGATGATATCCTGCGACCATTCACCAATACTTTTGTAGTGGTGTATCTGGATGACATTCTCATTTATAGAAAGACTTGGGTAGAACACTTCCAACATATTCAAAAGGTTTGGCACACCCTGTAGAAGAACAAGCTATACACCAACTTGGAAAAATGCTCCTTCGACATGGAAAGAATCCATTACCTAGGATACATCGTTGATCAACATGGTGTACATTTGGATCCAACCAAGATCCAAGTCATCTGTGACTGGTCAACCCCAACCACACTCAATGAGCTTCAGAGCTTCTTGGGCCTTGCCAATTTCTACCACAGGTTTGTGTTGGGATTCTCCCATATTGCATGGGCCCTCAGCCAAATCACCAAGGTGGCGGTAAGGAAAAATTTGTGTGGGGTCAGTCCCAACAACAAGCGTTTGATTATTTGAAGCAACGCTTGTGATCATCCCCAGTACTTTCACTACTAGAAATGCAAAATCCCTTTGAGATCGAGACAGATTCTTCAGACTATGCTATGGGCATTGTTCTCACTCAGCACAGCCACCCCATGGACTATCATAGTGAGACACTATCCGATGTTGTCTGTGAGTACCCTACTTACGAAAAATAAATGTACTCCACTGTGAAAGCCTTCCGCTAGTGGAGACATTACATTCTTGGGAAGGAGACAATCATCCACATTGATCATAAGCCACTGTAGTTTATGCAGACACAAGAAAAATTGTAGAATGACCACCATCAAAAGTGGTCCACATACTGGCAGAAATTCCACCTCAACATCAAGTATAAAATAGGAAGCACCAAGCGTGTCGTTGATTGCCTCAGCAGACCACTAGTCACAACACTCACCACAGTGCTAGACTCTTACATACATGAGACCTCTGGATGGCCCCAACTCTATGAGATAGACCTGGACTTCGCCAACACCTACCAAATGTTGGGTGCAAACATAGTTGTCGATAATTTCTATCTTTAGGATGGGTTGTTGTGTCAT
>CBVK0103636164.1:0-13030 GCA_900067695.1 Picea abies | reverse complement strand
CGTACGGACTGTACGAACTGTACAATCATCACATTTTTTTTGCCTATTTGATGATTTGAACAGAACGTGATATCTCACTCATCCGACGTCTGTTTGAACCCAAACGAGTTGTGTTGGGTTCATGACGACGAGGCCTACGCACCCGTTCGATTTGAAGCGATTCCGAGCACTTTGAATTTTGAGCAAAATTTGATCCCCTGGATCAAAAAGAGACTTGAAAATTGTGAGATTACTAACCAAAACCAGAAAGAGCAATCCAAGCTGCAATGCAATTATCAAAATGTATTGAGAAGAGAATAAGATTTTTGGAGACTTAAATCCCCCAGCTTATGGCTTCAAGTCGAAGACAAGAACACCAAATATTTCCACAACCAAGCCAATTACAGGAAAGTTCGAAATAATGTTTCTAAAATCACTTTGGAAGATAGAACTACAGTAACAGATTTTGCAGAAATAAAATCTATTTCTAAATCCCACTTTGAAGCCTTATATACCCAATCAGAGGAGGTTAATCCATCAAACAAAACTGATATGCTTGAGAACAAACCTTCAAAAATATCACTTGAGGAAAATATTGAACTTAACAAACCCATTTTTGAAGATGGAATTCATTCTGTTATTTGGAGTCTAGATCCTGACAAAGCTCCCAGGTCGAATGACTTCTCTATCTCCTTCTTCCGACTCTTTTGGGACTTGATCAAATACGATCTCAAAATAATGCTTTGTTACTCTCATAAATATTTGAGGCTAGGAGGCAACACCAATTCCTCCTTCCTCTCCCTTATACCCAAAGAATCTATCCCATCCTCATTTTCTCATTTTAGGCCCATCTCCTTATGCAATTCCTCATATAAAATATTGACCAAAATCATAGCAAATCGGTTAAAAAAAGTCCTTTCAAAGATCATCTCTTCTAATCAAGGTGGATTTATACAAGGGAGACAAATAATGGATAACATTATTCTTGTTCATGAGGCCATTCCTTCCAGTGTCCAATCTAAAAAACAGAGGCATGGTAATAAAACCAGACATGGATAATTCTTTTGACCATATCTCCTTATGCAATTCCTCATATAAAATATTGACCAAAATCATAGCAAATCGGTTAAAAAAAGTCCTTTCAAAGATCATCTCTTCTAATCAAGGTGGATTTATACAAGGGAGACAAATAATGGATAACATTATTCTTGTTCATGAGGCCATTCCTTCCAGTGTCCAATCTAAAAAACAGAGGCATGGTAATAAAACCAGACATGGATAATTCTTTTGACCATGTGCAGCATAACTTCCTCTTCAAGTAATGGAAAAGTTTGGGTTCAACTCCTCCTTCATCCATTGGGTGGATTCCTACATTGAAAATCCTTGGATGGCTCCTTTAGTGATTGGAAGGCCAACTGGTTTCTTTCAAAATAGTAGAGGCCTTCATCAAGGTTTCACGCTCTCCCCTCTCCTCTTTATAACAATGGTTGAATCACTAAGAAGGAAGCTTGAGCATGAAAGATAGATACAAAATTTACCAGGGCTGCAAATCTCAAGAAGAGTTAATAACATAAACTACTCCCAATTTTTTGATGACACCTTATTTCTTAGGGGAGCTTCAATCATCATAGCTACTAGATTCAAAGAAATTTTAGACACATTTCTCGATGCCTCTAGAGGGGAAATTAATAATGGTAAGAGCCAAGTTTATGGATGGCATACCTCTTCAATAATCATGCATACAATTGCTCAGATATTTCATTTTTAGTATGCAGAAAGATGGAACTCTTTCATATATTTGGGTATTCCCATCACACTCAATTCGACCTACACCCATATCTAGCAACAAATCTTGGATAAATTCAACAAGAGGCTCGCCCAATGGGGATCTCAATGGTTAAATCCCGTTGGGAATATAATCCTTATATAATTGGCACTATCGGACCTACCTCTCTATCAATGCTCGGTTTTAATGGCTCCCAAAGGAATAACTAGACAGATCGCCAAGAAACTAAGGACCTTTCTATCGCAGGGCGATAAATCAAATAAGAAAAAATTTCATTTAGTGAACTGGAATCAAATAAATAGCAACAAATTTCATGGTGGATTGGGCATAATGGAACTTGAAACAATGAATATAGCCATGGGGGGAAAATACTATGGAGATTGGTCACAGGAAAAAGATAACGGTGGAAGCATGACCTATGGAAAAAATACTACAAAGGCCCTCGAAACAGATGCCTAGATTACCCAACAAAAACAAAATCTGGTTCACCCATTTTCAAGTTATTGTTGGCAGCCAAAACAATAATAAGTGACCACTGGAATTGGATTCCGGATAATGGAAGACACATAAACTTATGGGATGGAAAAATCTTAGAGAAGGATCTCCAGGCCAATCATAACTCTCTTCTCCCCATTCGAACATGGCTGGAAGCATAGGGAATAAGAACTCTTTATGATCTATCATGATGGACAAATGATGGAATTTGGACTCATTGGAAATACCCCCACCCACCCACCTCTTCATCTCTCCACTATTTATGCATATTTCACTTCTCTTCGTGGTTGTGCCCCTCGTCATTGCCAGTCAAGAGGTGTCTGAGGTTGGAGGAATTATTTATACATGTGAGCAAGGGGTATTCTCTTCTGGCTGAAGCAACTCATTCTCATCCTCGAGCAAGCATATGGAAAAAGATATGGCACAGTGATGGTATCCCCAAGATAAATTATTTCTTCTAGCTATTTTCTCATAAAAAAATACTCACAATAGAGAATCTCCAAAAGAGAGGAATCAATGGTCCCTCTCAATGTGTCTTGTGTCAGAATGCAAAATAATCGATTTTGCACCTCTTCAAAGAATGTCATTTTCCTAAGGATACATGGACCCAAGCCTTGGGGCCTTTAATCCAAAGGATTAGATCGCCCCAGTCTATTTCTTTAGTTGTTGGGGTAGAAAATACAAAGGGAATTTCAAAGAAAAACCCATTTTTAAAATACTTTGGGAAGCCCTCCCAAAATACACATGCTAGAGCATTTGGATAACCTGCAACAAGCAAATATTCAACGACGAATCTCAAATCCAAATACAAGTAGCCAAGAAATCATGTGTGCTTCTATTAGAATATATTAAAACCTGCATACATTGGATTCAACAAAAGTTGGACAAAACATAAGAAGAATCGTTGAACTTGTTTAATATGGGGAATAACTCAATTGTTATTAAAAATTCCAGCAAAAGGAACACAAATTGGATAACAAGATTGGAGGAAAATGACTTCAAGAATTGGATATCTTAGCATGCATACAACATATTTTTTTTTACGGAGCTTCAAGAAGCAATCTAGGGAGGTTGGAGCGGGGGGTGGGGAGGTTATTTGTAAATATGGAGGGAAACTTGTACGTACTACTCTTGGGGTTTGGTTTCTTCCTCTAATAATGAAGCATAGGTTCTAGATCTTCTTGCAGGTGTTTGAATAGCTTTGTCATAGGGTCATCGTAACTTGATAGTGTGTGGAGATTCCATGCTAATCATTCGAGCTCTAGTAAAAGGAAAAACAACTGGAGGGAAATTCGTTGCAGGAGTAATGTTTCAAATTCTTGAAAGTCTTAAAAAACTCAATAGACATTCCTTTTATCATATCAAATGTGAATTAAATGCAGAAGTTGATAAGATAACAAAGAGATGATCCAAATTAGCACAAGGAACTATAATGGTTAATGGCAATGTCACATTTGCACCAATCCCTTAAGTGTTTTATGAATCTCATAATCAGCCAGGATGGTCAAAGGTACCCTTCATTCAAAAAGCAGTTATCTATCTACTAGAACAACAAAATAAATTGACCAGATAATGCATCAAGAACACGAAATGGGAGACTATCAAGACAACAAATGGACAAGGTTTATTTTCTGACTTTAAGGCCAGGTTTTAAAAATGATTATGGATTCTCACTGTCCGTGGGATATCACTATCAGTCTATTCAAGTCTCCTTGGACATCAGTTATCACATATTTTATAAGCAATATGAAACATTTCCTGCAAATTCCTATATCAATTGGACAAAAGAAAATCCTACAGATTATATTTATAGCTATCATGGAAAACTTCTTATAAAAAGAGGTAAGAGAATTATGAACTCAAAACACAAAGACTAGAAGAGACTCGTTTCATTCTACTTCCATAGTTTTTATGACTCTCTAGGACTGAATTACAGTCTTGTACTCTCTTCATTAAAGTCCTCTAAATCCTGCATACTTTGGATCGGGGTTTCTATCTCCACTCTCCCTCTGTTTCGAATGGAAATATAGAAATCTTGTAGAAGCCTCAAAAAATGGAAATCTACTAATCAAGGATCGACCTATGGAATATCCATCAACTTTTTTGGAATTCCTGAGCATAAATTGGACAACACCCCCAAAGCAATCGACCCAATCAAAGACTTTGGAACAGTGGAAAACTCACCAGTCATTAGAAAAATCCCCAAGAGAATTCTCCAAGGCGTAGATACCAAAAACACCCTCCAGAAAACAAAGGATCCTAAGTGAAACAAAGAAAACTCTTCCCAAATCTACGGAAACATAGTGAATCTTCCAAATTCTGTTGGAAATCAAAGAAGCAGAGATAGATTGGGTAAAACAAACATACTTTCAATGTGAGAAGGTATTTTTCACTGGCCCAAAGACATATTCGATGGGGAGAGGACACATTTCAAGAAGAAAAAATATGATATAAGCCACAAGAATCAAATCAACAAGAATTGGTTTCATTGACTTGTCACAATGAAACAAGACATCCAAGAAACAATGCAAACTGATGTAAAAATTGTTCAAAGTGAGGATTTTTTTGTACAGGAAAATACTAGACTGAGAAAAAAAGAAGAGCAGAAGAGACTTAGGATGAAGGAAAGGACAACACCTATTGGAAATTCCAGAATCATTCAAGTAGAAGGAGAAATGGAAAAGTGGAAATTCCATAATCATTCAAGTAGAAGGCGAAATGGAAAAGTCACCGACAAAAGATAATAACCTGCATCATGCAGAAATACAAGAGGGGCATGAGCATGAATACAACAAGTAAATGTATTTCAAATGTATTAAGTTATTGGACCAATTTATAAAGATCTTCGGTGATAAGGAAAAAAGAATGAATAGTCATTCTATAAAGAAATATGAACAGAGAATCCAAACCACGGATTCATACAAAAGTGAAGCAAAAATTTCTTATTTTGTAAGTCCTTAATTGTTGTTTCGCCTTGGCGCAATACCTTTAATTTAAATCCTATTAAACTCCTTCTAAAAAATAATAATAAGTTAAGTTCTATAGGAGTAAACTTTGATCATGAGGTTATGGATATTTTTATTTTGTGCTCATTGCCAGAAAGTTATAATGGATTGGTCATGGTTGTGAGTAATAATTTTGTCTTTGGTTCAAACACTTTAAATTTTGATGATGTTGTTGGTGCTATCCTTAGCAAGGAAATGCGATTGAAAAGCACATGTGAGATACCATGTAATATTTTGACTATGGAGAAGTTATAGGGGAAGACAAAGGAAGAGAGGAAATATATGAGGGAATTTTGGGAAGTCGAAGAAGGGAATATCCAAATCTAGATGGAAGATGGAGTGTTGACATTGCAGGAAGAAAAGACACCTCAAGAAAGATTGTTAGTCTTGAAAAGGAAAACAAGGAGATGGACAATAGGAGAGTAATCAGGAAGAAAATGTGGTAGGTGACATGTTCCAAGATGATTTAATCCTTTCATTAGATAATATTATTGATTTTTGGGTGGAAGACTTAGGGGATTCATTTAATGCCACACCCCATAGGAAATATTTTCAAGACTATGTTCAAGGTGATATTGGATAGGTTTATTTGGGTGATGATAAACCATGCAAAATTGTTGTAAAGGGTAATATACATATAAAATTACAAAATGGAAACCAATGGTTGCTGAAAAATATGAAGCATGTTCCTGATTTGTGAAGCAATTTGATTTCCACAGGGTAGTTGGACAATGAAGGTTGTACAATTACATTTACAAAAAAATTCATGGAAGGTCATTAAAGGATCACTGACAACAGAAAAATGAGAGAAGATAGGTACATTGTATTTATGTACCAATAATGTTGACTCTTATATTACTTTAGTTTCTACATGAACATATATAACATTATGGCATCATACTCTTAGGCACATGAGTGAGAAGGGGATGCATATTCTCCACTCAAGGAATTTGTTGCTAGATTTGAAGTAGGTTGATTTGGATTTTTTTTAGCATTGTGTTTATGGAAAATAGAAGAGATTCATATTTCTAATAGTTGGGAAGAAAATGAAGAATGAAAAGTTAGAGCTTGTGCATGCAGATGTATGGGGACCAAATCATGTATCATCTCTTCATGTATTTTATTATTATATTACTTTTATTGATGATGCAACTAGGAAAACGTGGGTTTATTGCATTAAAAACAGATATGATGTTTTTTTTTACTTTTAAGAAATGGAAATATTTAGTTGAGAATGAGACAGGAAATAAGTTTTAAGTGTCTCAGATAAAAAAATGGAGGTGAATATTGTAGCAAGGAGTTTGATAGTTACTATTCATACCATGGTATTTGTAGAGAGAAGATAGTTCCATGAACACCACAAGAAAATGGTGTGTCAGAAAATATGAACATGCCAATCATGGAGCATGCAAGGAGAATGAGATTGCTTCTAGGATTTCCCTTATAGTTTTGGGAAGAGGCTGTGGATATTTATATTTAATTAATAAATAGTTTTCCTTCAAGTTCCTTGGATGGTGGCATTCCAAAGGAGGCATGGATAGGTAAAAAGGTAAACTACTCATTTATGAGAACTTTCGATTGTGAATCATTTGTCCATATTGATAGAGAAAATAAAACAAAGCTTGAGGGAAAATCCAAGAAGTGTACTTTTATTGGATATGGAGTTAATGATTTTGGTTATCGCTTATGGGAATATGAAAAAAAATAAAAATCATTAGGAGTAGAGACATGGTATGAGAAGGTCATGTACAAAGATCAGTTGTAGGGAAAGAAATAGGAAAAAAAAAACACATAATATACAGTTCCTTATGAAATAACAAAAAATGAAATTCCAGATGTGCCATAAAATCAAAATGTTTAACAACAACAACAAACAAGTACCTCAAATTCCTGCAAGTGTTGTTAGAAGATCTACCAAGTTAAGTAGACCCCCTAAATGATACTCTCCTTCGTCGTATTATGTATTTTTGATTGATTTTGGTGAACTAGAAATATATGAAGAAGCAATGCAGGTAGAAACCAAAAAGAAGTGGGAGAAAGGAATGAAAGAGGAGATGGAATCGTTGGTACATAACTGAACTTGGGACTTGGTTCAGTTGCCTGCAGGTAAAAGAACATTGTAAAATAAATGAGTTTACAGGTTGAAGGAAAAAGATGGAGGAAGAAAGAGGTACAAGGCATAACTTGTTGTAAAGGGGTTTGCATAGAAGAAAGGTATATATTTTGATGAAATATTTCCCCCTATTGTTATAATGACTTCAACTAGAACTATTTTAAGTCTAGTGGTAGTAGAATATCTTCATCTTGAGGAGTTAGATGTAAAGATAGCTCTTCTCCATGAGGATTTGGAGGAATAGATTTATATGCAACATTCACAAGGATATGAGGTCAAAGGGAAGAAGAAATTAGTATGCAGGTTGAAGAAGATCTTGTATGACCAAAAGAAAGATCCAAGGTAGTGGTATTTGAAATTTGACAGGATTATGAGAGAACAAGGTTATAGTAGATGTCATTTTGATCACTGTGTTTATTTTAAGAGACTAGATAATGACAACTATAGTATCTTGTTATTGTATGTAGATGACATGCTTTTTGTAAGGTCTAACATGTTGTATATAAATGTGCTCAATAGAAAATTATCTATTTTATTTGTGATGAAGGATTTGGGTGCTGCAAGGAAAATCCTTGGTATGAGAATAAAAAGAGACAAGAAAAATCACAAATTAACATTGTCTCAAGGTGAGTACATAGAAAAGGTATTGAAAAGATTTAAAATCCAGGATGCAAAACCAGTTAGTACACCTTTGGCCATTCATTTTAAAACTTACTGAGGATATGTTTTGCAATACATAAGAGCGGATAAACTACATGTTGAAGGTTTCATACTCATTGGTAGTTGGAAGCTTGATGTATGTGATGGTGTGCACAAGGTCAGATATTGAACATGCAATGGGAGTCTTGAGCGGGTATATGAACAATCCAGGTAAATATTATTTGAAGGTAGTAAAGTGGATTCTTAGGTATTTGAGAGGTACTACTACTCAACATTATGTTTTGGATGTTCAAACACTATTCTACATGGATATGTTGATTCAGATATGGTAGGTGATATAGATAGCAAGAGGATCACCACAAGGTATGTTTTTATTGTAGGTGGAACAATAATAATTTGGATTTCAAAATTACAAAAGGTTGTTGTACTTTCAACAATGGAAGCATAGTGCATCGATGTTATAGAGGCTAGTAAAGAGATGTTTTGGTTACAAAATCTTATGGAGGAATTGGGAAAGAAGAAGGAGAATATAAGGTCATAGAGTGACAACCAAAGTTCCATTCATATTGAAAATAACTTAGCCTTCCATTATAGGACTAAACATATACAATGCATGTACCATTTCATATGATCAATTTTGAAATATAGACAGTTGAAGATAGATAAGATACACACTAGCCAAAATCCTATAGACATGTTAATGAACACAGTAACTAGGGAGAAACTAATATCTTGCTCAGTTTCAGTTGGTCTTCAATCATGGTGGTGAAGATAAGAATATTTCCAGGTCTAAATTTGGAGCATAGTATAGCAGGTACAATAGCGGTGGAGTTGTTGTGATTAGTCTCCAAGTGGGAGATTGTTGGTTGTGTAGCTTGATTATCTTCTTGATTCAGAGGTATTGTTTCAGTCACATTTGGATCCCAATACTTGTGGGGGTTTGTGTTATATTATTTGCATGATTATCCCCACATGTTATTATGTTACACCGGGCGTAGCAAGGTCCAGATCCCCCAAGAAAAAAATTTGGGGTATTTTTTTGCGTTCATTTTGGGTGGTTTTGGCACATGGTTTTCTAATTTTGGTTAATGAATTAAGGTTGTAATCTAATCCAGGTCAGTGGATTAGGGATTTTGGATGTCTCCAGATCTTATATATTGTATTGTAATGTTGAAGTTAAAAAAATGAGAGAGGGAGATTATTGTGATTGAGAGAGGAGTCTATGAGAGAGTGAAGATGAGGTTGTATCAGATGTGTTGTAAGTTTTATCTTTTTATTTTGTTGGATAGAATAAATAAAGGGCTGGATTTTTCTTTGTGGGCGTAGCCCATATTGGGTAAACCATGTATATCGATGTCTCTCTTTTATTGTGTTCTTCTATCTTTTATTTCCGCACATTTTGATTTGTTTTATTTTTATTTCTCCACGATCTTATTCATAACAAGGGAGGTCTTTGAAAATATTCCACTTAGATAACAATGGGTCTTCCCCCAACCTAAGGGCCTTGGTGTATCTTTCCCACTAGGTTTGTGCATGGAAACATCTATTTTTTTCTCCTCTCATATAGTATACACAGTGAAATAGAATTAAAATTATTGCTACCAATGATTCAACTTAATAATTTATACCTTGCATTATAGGGATTAATCTTGAAATTTTCTTCCACTCTAATCACATGTTGAGAAGACTTGTTACTGGACATCCCTTTATCAATCTTAGGTTATTTATTTTCTTCCTTCACTCTTCATGATTTTCCGATTTCTCATGAGAATTTGGATGTTCTAAAAATGTGCCAATCTTCTTTTGTCTTCTTCATCAATGGGTCCTTCCCTATGCTCATATTTGATTTCTAAGGTTTGTGACTACTTCTTAACCCTTCTTATTTCCATCTCAATATCCACCAGTGGTATCTCCCCCTTAGATTTAGAATTTCTGAATCAAGTAAGCATATATTGTGTTCAAACCACACAAATTTCCAAAGAAAATTGCTATGGTACCAATATGATTTGAAACTACCTTGGATATTATGATGGTCAACTTTCCAAAATGTATATAAAACTTCCAGCTAATTGAATGAACCTACTCTTGATTGCACAACTATTATTTTCGTATTGTTTAGTGATTTAAAAATGAAAAAAACACACTATTTAGATTCTTTAACTACTCATAAGTAATAAAATTGCAACAAAGGCATGCAATGGAAGACCCATTAACACAATATTTATCTCGGGAAACCTCATGTGGGAAAACCCAACAAGAATATAAAGGATGGTGACTTTCTTCTTAATCTATTGAGAGTACAAGGAAAATTATAGAGCTCATAAAGATCACTACATATTTATGAGACACTGCAGTATTCTATAGTCCCCTAGAGAATGCTTGTTCTCCTCTAGTTTTCTAATTATCTACTCTCAATGGTTTATTAGCTTTGGAACATGAAATCACTACAATAGGAATCAAAACCTTTCCCCTCCTTTTCGATATGGATTTAACACCATTTCTTGTCCATTAGGGTTAATAATTTAGGTTCAAATGATGATTCTATAAGTATATAGTGGATTTACATAAGTTATTAACTCCACATGGGTGAATCATGGTGAGAAAACATCACTACCACTTGGATAGGGGGCATACCTTTGTATATAAACTTCGTTTAAAAAAAACTACATTTGGAAAGCTATGGACCTATTGAATCTTGTGAATACTACAAGATATATGTCCTTAAGGTTAGACACCCAAAATCTCCACTTCATTGACTTTGAATTGAACTATTTATAATTTTGGTATGTTAATGCAATTTTTAGGATCTGACCCAAACTGACCCTTCTAGGTAGAAATTATATCTTCTTCATATGGTAACTATGTAGATCCATTATGGATAAAATTTTTATCACTCAACTTCTATATCCAATGCATATATCTAAACATCTTATTTATATGGAGACACATGTCCAATGAAGATAAAGACAATTTGGAATGAATCAGGAAAGACCTAGTCGTGTCATGCATCAAGAGACATTTGTGACCATGAAAAGACAAAAACGATCTTGTAAACTATAATAATGCTTATGTATTTTTGTATTTTTTTATTTAGATCAAATCAAAACAATAAAGAAGGTGATTATTGAAATTTGTACATTAAGTAATTACAAAGTCTCCTTAGGAAAGGATTTTACCACTTATGAACAATTCCATGATCGGAACAACCTTTTGAAGGTATTCATTGATAAAAAAAGAAGTATATAAATGTTTGTTTTCAATCATTTCATTGTTTATGTAAACATGGAAGAATTATAATATTTTCTCTTCGATATTTTGAATAGGCCAGTTAGGAAAGTGTAAAAGATCAACCCTTGATCAATATGCAACTCTTATGTTGGGAAAATCAACAAATTGATAAGCTAGAATAAAAATCCTTGGGAGTTGGTAATCTTCAAGTGAATGGTTGAGGATTTTGATAAGAAATCAATAAGGATTGATAGTGTGAGTAGTTTGTATGCTAGACTCTACACAATGGTTAGTGGATAATAAATATCCTTACATTTTCTCGCAACTTTGTGAGTAGGTAGTTTTTTTATGTATATAAATTGTGGCTAGAGTTTTTTTTATGTATGTATATCCTTACATTATATAGGTTGGAATAATGTGAGGATTATCTATTGATGTTGCAGCATATGTAGGTAATCTTATATCTAGATAATTGGGAATTGAGATCGCAGTTCATGCTATATGTGAGCAAAAAACAAAGCATGTATTTGATGATCCATCTCAACGTGACGTTAATGAGTTTGGAGATGAGGACAACCATGGTGATTCAATATATGGTAAGAATGAAGACCAAAATTATAACCTCCCATATATAGGGATGCCAAATATTGATGAAAGTGGCTAGTATTGAATTGGCCACAATCATGTACAAATTAAGGCTCCCCCTAATGATGAAATAGAGGAAGGGAAGGACGAAAATAATGAAAATGTTCTCCTAGAAACACAGTTACGTAAAATGAATTAGATTGTTCCTTGGGAAGATGATAAAGAGGAAGAAGATGGAGAAGATAACGACACACACCTTATTATATCTATATTGTTTCATAGGAGAAATAAGAAGAAATGATTAATAGAATCTCAATTGGTTCTAGGAACATGTTAGAGGAAATTGAACAACATGACAAGGAAAAAAATTAAAATAGTTAGAAAATTGTATGTGGTTCGTATCTATGTCAAATATCTTTAGCATCAAAATCATTGGGTACATTTGGCATTTTTCTTATGATTATTTTATAACTTTAATATTACAACAATGTTTCACTTTATACTATTAATGATCTAATTAATTCGTTTCATGTGATTTTTAACCAACAATATAGACTTCTTTTTTGTCATATGAAAAAGTTAAACATTGTTTTTCCTTACATTGTATCATTTGTTGATCTGTAAATTGTCATGGATATTCCTCTAGAACAGTTCATTGCAATATATATTCTAATATTCTACAATCTTTTACTATGCACTATTCTACTAAAGATTGTAGACTTAATATTACTAGCTTTAATACATAAATAACTGAAATATAATGAGAACTAAAATGAAAGACTTAAGAAATGACACCATCCACACAATGAACATGAGATTTACATTGGGAAAACCCAATAAGGTAAAAACCCATCTAGAAGGTGAGGCCTATGCTCTTGTCTTTTCTTCTCAATTATGAAATGTTAGTAGAAATACAGAGGCACTCACTATGGAGATGTGTTGATGAGGCAGAAGTGACCACTCTTCAACTAAGAGAGAATATCTTGGTCCGAGGTCATTAGAGCAAGACCCAAGCCGTTTAAGCTATCTATCCCTGACGGGTTAAACTAATCTATTAACCGGTGAAGAAATCTATCCTACAAAAATATGAAAAGGGTTTCTATAAATCTTAACTACTAGCGATCAAATTCCTATTATTTACAATGATTACTAAACTAAATTACTTATACTTTTTACAAA
>CBVK0103636155.1:0-13545 GCA_900067695.1 Picea abies | reverse complement strand
TAGGGAAAATGGCCTATGTTCCGTAAACAAGCTGGAAGGGTGAGATGCCAAGGGACTTCTTTGCTGTTACCCAATCATCCCATAGAGAAAATTTGAGCTTTGAATCCCAGGCCCTTTTATTATCTTCCAGTAACTTCTTAATGAGATTGATCAGAATTTTATTGGAAGATTCTGCCAGTCCATTTCCTTGAGGATAATAGGGAGTAGAGCGAATCAGTGAAATCCCATACTGTTCGTAGAACTGGACCAGTGGCTCAGACCTGAAGGAGGCAACATTGTCAGTGACAATCCTGCTAGGGCAACCAAACCGGGCAAAAATGTCCTCCAAGAAGCTGATACTTACTTTATGAGAAGTGCTCCTGGTGGGGATAGCTTCTATCCACTTGGTGAAATAGTCTGTTGCAGTCAGGATCCATCTGTGCTGGCCACTTGAGGGAGGATGAATTTCTTCGATGAAGTCCAATCCCCATTGCTGAAAAGGTGCTAAGACTACTACAGGCTTTAACGACAGAGATTTGAGATGCTGCTTCCCTGAGAACTTTTGGCATTTGATGCAAGCTCTGATTTCTCTGCAAACATCAGGGAATAAAGTGGGCCAGTAGTACCCAGCTCGGACGATCTTATGGGCTGTGGTCTTCCAGAAATAATGACCTCTGCAAAGGCCGCTGTGGAAATCAAACATAACCTGTTGGGCCTCTTGTGGGTCCAGACATCTTAATAATACCCCTAGGGGGTCTTTCCAATGCAGGGCTTGGTCAATGAGGCAATACCTGACCACCTTGAGCTTTAAAGCTCTTGCCTGGCTTTTTTTTATTCCATCAGGAGGCCTTAATTCTTGCAGAAAGTACAAGATATCCTTGTACCAGGGGCATGTTGTTAGTGATAAGGCACCCTGAGAATTCTTATTGGATGACTCAGTTTGCTGTATCTTTGAGCAGGAGTTGATGTGGCTGATCCCCAGGGCTTTTCATTTGGACTCAGCCAGCAACTTGGCTAAACCTTGTCCCTTTATCAACTTGGTGGGCTTAATCTCCAGATCAAATTCTAGGATCTTGGCAATCCACTTCCCTCTTTTCCCATCCATGTCAGGTTGTACAAAGATGTCCTTCACAGAAGCTGAAGGGACATACGCTATCACCTTTGAGTGCAGGACATAGATCCTAAAGGCTTTGAGGGCCTTTACTAAGGCATTAGCCTATTTTTCCATGATTTCATACCTAGTTTCTGCATCTCTCAATGCCTTGCTGAAGAAGGAAATGGGTTGTTCTCGTCCTTCCTCATTTCTCTGTAACAAAACTGCTGCTACTGTATCAAAAGAGGCAAAAGAGAAAATCAGGAACTCCTTGGAATAGTCAGGACTGATCAGAACAGGTGCCTCAGTCAATGCTCTTTTTATTTGGATGAAAGATTCCCTGGGTTCATCAATCCATTTTACTTCATTTCCCTTTCTGAGCATGGCTGTGATATTTTTTACCAACTTAGCAAAATTTGAGACAAATCTCCTCAAGAAATTAATCTTCCCTAAGAAGGCCTGAACTTCCCTTTTGGATCTAGGAAGCGACAGGGTTTGAATTGCCTCAAACCTGCTAGGATCGATCCTTACTCCTCCTTCTGATACTATATGGTCTAATAGATTCCCTTCTTTCACAGCAAACAAAGGTTTTCTGGGATTTAAGGATAGGCCAAACCTCCGACATTTCAGAAAAACTTTCCTCAGATGGCTGCAGTGTTCTTTGTCGGACCTGGAGAAGACTGTTATATCATCCAGGTAGATCACCACAAACTTATCTTTCTCCCCGATAAAGGCTATGTCCATGGCTCGCTGAAATGTTGCCCCTGCGTTCATCAACCCGAAAGGCATTTTGGCATACATGAATGTGCCCCAAGGAGTGGTGAAGGTCGTTTTTTCTCTGTCCTCAGGCATGACCGATATTTGATTATAACCAGAAAACCCGTCAATCATGGATATCCTAGATGCACCAATTACCTTATGCAATATTTGTTCCATGTTGGGCAAGGGATAATTGTCTTTCATTGAGCTTCTGTTCAGGTTCCTGAAATCAACACAGAGTCTGATTTCTCCACTTTTCTTCCTTACTGGGACCAAATTAGCAATGCACTCGGAATACCTCAAGGGGACAATGATTTGGGCATCTAACAATTTCTTGATTTCTTTCTCCATGACAGGTAATAACATGGTATTTATCTGTCTCAGCTTATGCCTGAATGTCTTAGCCTCTTCTTTCAGTGGAATCTTGTGTTCAATGACAGATGTGTCATAAGTTTTGAGGTCTTTGTATGTCCATGCAAACACATCAACAAATTCTTTCAGCAACTTAATATATTCGGCCCTCTTTTCTCCGGTCAATCTTCTTGATAATTTGACAAACCTAGGCTCCTCCTGTGTTCCCACATTGGATTCAGTCATGTCATCATATTCATTTGGAATGCCACCCTTTACTGCCACATCATTCTTGTCAAACAACCTTTCTAAAGGAACTAGTCCCCTTGGAATATGATTGCTAGGCAGCTAAATAATCTGGTGATGAGCTATTTTGTTTGCAAACACCTCAGATTGAGGTTCACCCTCCATATCGGGATCCTGATCAATGTGCAATGCCGAAAACTCCTCGACGGTCTGAAGAAAATTTTGTATTTCAAGATCGTCTTTGAATACCTCCCAGTGCTTTACATTGTCCGAGATGGATGGTCTGTATCTTATTTCAACCTCACCATGGATCTTTGGTGGCAGAGAGGCCTTGAACAGACTAGCCGAAATAGCTAAGGAATCGACTGAGGTATTTTCTTCCCTTGGGACAAATGTAATGTTGAAAGCTGAGAAAAAATTATCAATCAGGTCCCATACCTCATTCCTGTATCTCCTGAGCCGAGGATGCTTAGCCTGATAAAAATTCTTGACCTGTTGGATTATCAATTCTGCAGCTCCAAACAAGGACACCTCTTCAATTCCTAATTCCTTTGCAGCCCTCATACCCAAAACAAGAGCTTCGTATTCCGCCACATTGTTGTTAGTTTCAAATTCTAGCTTGTATGACAGGGATATAGTCTCTTGGCAGGGAAATATGAAAATCACTCCAGTGTCAGCACCCATACTGGAGGAAGCTCCATCAAAGAACATCTTCTAGACAGAGGTGATTGGAGGAGGTATCTGCTGATTAATAATAGGTTGCTTTCTTATTTGTAAAGGGACCTTAGGAGTTTCAGTAATTTGTAACAAACTAGACCGCAAGTCAGTGTCAAGAGCGAAGATGGGGTGGTTAGTGGGGTTTGCTTCATCACTGACAGTATAGGCTAACTGGGCCTCTTTGTACAACCTCCTGTGCTCTCCTCCGAAAATCGGAATAGTAGCATATGTGAGGTCCATCTGTAATGTTCCTCCAAGCCTTTTAATCTAAGACCTTGACAACAACATGCCGAACTTGTGAGGAACATCAGCTACTTAGCAGGTCGTCTGAAACATCTATTATCAGTGTTCTGGGGATTTCTGTACATGGGCTTTCCCTCTAACTCCCACCTTTCCACCTTGGCAGCAAGCGATTTTATTGCTCTAGTTGTCTCATCTGTCTGATGGGGCAGGGGAGAGGAACTAGATGAGGAAGCTTCAGGCTTGTTCTTGGATGTATTTCTATCACCTGCATCCCTGAGTCAGTTGACAACCAATATGTTAGATTCTACCTCCACAGCCGCATCCTACATGTGGGCCAACGTAGCAGCTCTTCTCTCCCTTAGCAATAAGCAGAAATCAGAATCAAAAGTGCTGGAGTAAGTGATCTTTGAAGAGGCTTCCGAGGGCTTTATCTCAGCAGGGATTCTGTTGTACATTTTATTAAATATCTTGGAGAAGTCAGAGACAGACTCTCCTTCTTCTCTCTTCAAAGATCCAAACTCTGTCATATAATACATGAATTCCTTTTTATCTCCCCATTGTCTCAAAAAGGCACTATCTAAAGCTTCAATTCCATCAATAGATCTAGTAGGCAGGGCCTTGAACCATTTTCTAGCTTCACCTTGAAGGCTTTGAACAAAAATCCTCATCCATACGTCTGCATGCATGATGACATTATCATCTGTGAAACTGTAGAAGGCTTCTAGGTGTTTGTCTGCCATTACGTCTCCCTCACCCGTAAACCTGGGCAGTTGCTTGAGGTAACCATCTGTCGGATGGGCATTGAGGGGCTGAGGCAACACAAGAGTAGCATACCTAGCAACTATAATTGCCTCCATTCTATTCATAGGGGGATTAGCGCCAGCCATAGGAATATTAGGTGGAGGAGATATTGGAGGAGAGGGAGCTCGCGAAGGGACGACTGGGAATGAGCCTCGAATTGGAGTGGGGAACAAGAGAGGATATAAGGAGAAGGCTAATGAGCTCAAGTCAGTAGGCACTCCTCTTTGCATAGGAGTGGGGAAATCCTCTATAGTCACGAGTCTTCGTCGATAAACAACTTCAAAGGAGAGGGGAGCGACAAGGATTTCTCCCTATAGTGCCAGACTAGGAGGGGAAATATCAGCAGGAACACTCCCAAAATTCAGGAAATGGGAAACTTCTGAAGGAGGTCTATTAAGAAACTGAGGAGAAGAAAATGGAGTTTTTACAGAAGGGGATGGCAGATTACCTGTTTCGACGGTGGAAGCTGCTTCTTCAGGGGCCTTTCCTTTTCTGCGAACCACCTTCAGGTCAGCTTTAGGTGTAGCTAGGGGTAGCTATGGATGAGACTGTGTGTGTCTGCCTCTAAAAGCCACAATTGATAGAGCAGGTTCTCCCTAGAGGATTCGTCACAATGGAGTCGCCAGGTGCACAACAACAATCTTCAAAAGGCTCTGATACCTGATGCACCTTCAGAATCAGAAGCTCAATGTCATTCAATCTCGGGGAAAATTTTCCACTTCGTCCCCGGCAACGACACCAGAAATGTTGGCAATGGAAGTCACTTCTGGATTGCTAGAAGGAGCAGAGCCTGACGCCCATCAGTTTTATGTCACAGTGGTTTTTTATGGGTGATCAAATGGACAGAGACTCGGGGAAATGTCACTCTCACTCAGAGACTGGGTCCGGCATGTATGAAACAAAGGAGGTCTTGATCTAACTTCAATCAGTGGGTTGATTAAAAGGTGAATAGGTGGAAGTTTTGATAAGAAGAGTGAACAAACTACTTTGGGCGACAGGATTTCGGTAATTTGTAGAAGAAAAACTCGGAAAGCGAGATCCTCTGGTTCAGGGTTTCGAGATACTGAAGAAGGGACTTGACTGGATTCTCCAATTCTAAGTCGTTCAGTGTTAGGAAAGTCACAAGGACTGATTAGAGGCAATTCTACTGTCACAGTGATCAAATTCTACATCATCCTATAACAGTTGCAACTCAACTGGATTCTCCAATTCCGAGCAGCTCTAACATAGTTTGAACAAAGACATGAAAGAAACTGACATTCATAAGGCAAGAAGTCTCAAGAGTTCATACATAACCAGAGATAACAGTTCTTCATTAAAGCTTTACAACCAAGAGCTCTTCTCTACCATCGATAGATACAAAAATGGTGAAAACACCTAGATATACTCAGAACAACAACAACAACAAAATCGAGACACTGCATTAAACACGTTGCATCTGCATGCCTTCTGACAATCTACAGTCGTAGTCTCTGGGTGATCGTGCACCTATGGCAGATGCAATCGAACTCTTGATAGTTCTATGGGCAAATCAACGTGCCTTTAATTCATAGCCAGACTTTCCCATTATAGCAGAGGTGATGTCTAACCACCACCAACTACTTCAATAACTACTTCATTGGGATTGAGGACGGCCCGACCAACTCAGTAATTCTGCAGGGTGGAAGACCCTTCGCGCTGCCACCTAGATTAACTAAATGGCTCGGTGAATAGGCGTGGAGGTGAGCGCAAAGGATGGGGTGCATAACGGAGGTGGTGGCACCGAGACTACGAGGGTGTGATATGAAGCGATGAGGTGTGAGGGATGTTGCAGGGGAAGACACATGACGAATGACAATAAGCGGAGGGGGCAGGAGACGAGATATAATGGGCATGTTAAGGCTGACGTGGAAAGGAGAGGGACACATGGTAGGTGGTAAATGAATGATGAGATGGAGAAGGGACCACCTGGACTAAAGCGGAGATAGACAGATGACACATGGCAACGGGGGAGAGGCAGCTCAGGAGGATGACATAACGGGGGAAGGGCCCACGTTAGTTAAACATAGAGCAGCTAAGAAGGATGGGATCGCATGAGCACCATTGGCTTAAAGGTAGGAAGGCGGGGGGGGGTCCAGAATCCTATATGCACCTTTGATCCAGACGCACGAATCTCTATCGCCCAGACTTGCTTGTCACTTACCACGGGCGCATTAGCATTCCAAACTTAGGACAAGTGGGTTTTTAACCCATTCCTTTGCATTCTATCCCCCTTACAAGAAATATCGCTAACACCTCCGACCAATCACTAGTTACAATATTAACTCAGAAGGATGATGACAACAACGAGGCCCTCGTGTCATTCATGAGCACTAACCTGCAAGGAGCTAAACTAAATTATCCTACCATAGATAAATAGGCTTATGTAGTTTATAATGTAGTAAAACATTCCAGGTCTTACATCCTTAAGAACCACACCAAAGTAATCATGCCTCACCCTACAGTCTGATCCCTATTCACTCAATAGGATATGGGGGAAAGAAGAGGAAACTGGATGGCAGTAGTTCATAAATTTGATCTAGATATAAAATTATCCAAACTAGTTAAAGGGCAAGGGTTATGCAAACTTGTTGTTGAATCCCAGGACCAAGTAAATGAAGACTCTGGATGGGAGAATGAAATGGCATTATGGTGCGGTGAAGCTTCATACATTTCCCAAAGACAAGATTCTTGGTATGATAATTTGACTTATCTCCTGCACCACGGGACTTGCCCAGAAAATATCAACCCTGGGGAAAGGAGAGATCTCACGTTAAAATCTGCACAATATCACCTCATAAATTTTGTACTCTTCCGGGTTAATTATGATGGGTTACTATTAATATTTCTCAAACGAGAGGATGCAAACAAAGTTCTGAAGGAGGTCCATGATGCCCCTACCGATGGACATTTCACAGGAAACACCACCGCTCATAAGATACGAAGAGATTGTTATTATTGGTCCACCTTGTTCAAAGATGCGCACACCTACGCTAGAAATTATAAAACTTGTCTAATAAGCACTGGAAGGGAAAAGAGTGCAGTAGTCCCACTCCAACCCATGACTGTTTCCAAGCCTTTTGAGCAATGGGGATTATATATCATAGGAGAAATCACACCAAGATCTTCAAAGAAACATAAGTGTATACTCACTACCACCAATTATTTCATGAAGTGGGTAGAGGCCATCCATCTGACTCAGGTAAATGAGAAGGTGGTGATCCAATTCATAGAACAACAACTAATCACAAGGTTTGGTGTCCATTTTGTCTTGGTTTTTGATAATGCAGCTTACTTTTTTTCGACTCTATTGACGGAGTTTTCTCTAGACAGAGGAATCATAATTAGGTACTCTTCAAATTATTATTCTCGTGGAAACGGAGTGGCAGAATCAACCAATAAGAACCTAGTGAGAATATTGAAAAAGACAGTTGTAGACAACCAAAGGAATTGGCATAATCTACTACACAATGCTCTATGGCCCGATAGGGTCACACCCAAGGAAGATATAGGAAATTCCCCATACTTTTTGGTTTACGGGTAGGAAGCCATTCTTCTGAATGAGATTTATCTTCCATCTCTTCAACTAGCCCAAGATTCTAGAGGGGAGCTTTCATCGATCATACAACAAAGGATTGGCACTCTGCTCATGCTAGAAGAAGAAAGGGAAAAGGCTAAGTCAAAATTCATAGCCCACCAACAGGTAGTGAAAACATGGTTTCATAAGCATAAGGCTAAAGAGAAGAATTTTGAAGTAGGAGACTTAGTCCTATAATGGGATAGAGCAAATGAGCCAAAAGGGAAGCATTCAAAGTTTTAGAATTTGTGGCTTGGAACTTTCTAGGTGGCTAAGAAGATTGGGGTAGGAACTTATCGGTTGCAGAATATGAGGGGGGAACCTGATGCCCTCCTAGTAAATGGCCAAGCCCTGAAACAATATTTCCATTAAAAAAAAAATTGTGTTTTGTTTGTGTGCATGCTTTCATGATTTTGTCTTTGATCGGTCAATTGCGAAATGCTTTTCTTTTTTTTTCTATATTGTTTTATTTCTTTTCACTTTTGAAGGTTGTGTTTAGCAAGACAATGGTTGACCTCAAATCATGTGGCATAGATAACTATGTTCCTAACTCATCACTCACTTACAACATAAGAAAGTACTGGGGAACCTGCAGTTGCTCTGAGGAGTCCTCTATCTAACCTGCACAAATGAATAATTTTTGAAAAATATAGAAAGGTTTGCCCGGTGGTCTGGTGAAACCTTTAGGGAAAGTTGGAAAGATGAAAAGGACTACATGAACCCCAAAGATGAAGCTAGCAAATGATTCACCTCAACCGTCTCATTTTGCAAATGAACAGACATCATCCTCTCTCACTCGCTTAGGGAACTATGCCGAAATAAAATGAACTTTATCAAATGAGCAAACAGTAGGAGAGGGTATGCAGATAACTCTATCGGGGCTATGGATGCTCACTGGCAGCGGAGCAAGGTATGTGATGTTGGGGTGACTCCGTTGGGGCTATGGATGCTCGCTGGCAGTGGAGCAACACCAACAAGTGATTAAAGGTAACTAAAGGCTTCATGCCAGTGAATGATTTACTAGACTTTTGTACAAGAGGACATGAGTCAGGGTTACAGGAAATGAAAGGGGAATAAAGGTTTAAAAACCCCACAGGCAGACCCGAAAGCATCAACCGGAGAATTTCAAATGCAAGGGTAAAAGAGGCTCTAATTTGAAACAAACAATTTCTACACCTGCTTTCATATTAGCCGGGCCTGAAGGAAGAACAAAGATTCTTCTTTCGCCCAATAAGTTTCCTGTCGGTGAGCACTCAACACACCATAAAAAGTCTATGTACATTTACTTTTTGGGTACCACTTGATCTTTTGCACTGATTGATTCGTCTTCATTGTGGAAAATGTTACGTTTGCTTACCATTTTGAATCTCTTTTAAGTCTTTCAAATTCTGCTTGAGCATGAGAAAACCCACAACTTAAAAGAACCAACAGCTAAAAACATTTCCCCGACGCACTCATAGATTCGACATCAGAAAGAATCAGAGATAAGAGAAAGTAGCTCAAGAGAACCAAAGTCGACAAGTGTCGATCTTCATTTGCATCAACAAACATAAGTTGTTCTTTTGAGAAAAACGTCACTCAAGGATATCACCAACGATCAATCCCTTTCAGCATCAGTAAAAATTGAAAAGAGTAAGCATTGAGCGAAGAATGAAATCATATCGTCGATCGCCAACTCACGAAACATTTTTCGTCATCGGGGGATTTCGAGGATGATAACCTACAAGGAAACCATGCATTAGGTTTCTTTCTGAAGGTCAATCCCCGAATAATTTTGACATCAACAAGTTTGCGAGAGTTTTAATCCATAGAAAACAAGATAAGCTTATCCCCAATCACCGATCCCCGATACCTTTTCGGCATCGGCATTGCCATGTTTTTTTTTTTTACACACACTTCATACATTTCCCCAAGACAAGAGTCTTGGTATGAGAATTTGACTTATCTCCTGCACCATGGGACTTGCCTAGAAAATATCAACCCCAAGGAAAGGAGAGATCTCACATTAAAATCCACACAATATCGTCTCATAAATTCGGTACTCTTCCGGGTTAATTATGATGGGGTACTATTAAGATTTCTTGAACGAGAGGATGCAAACAAAGTTTTGAAGGAAGTCCATGATGGCCTTGACGGAGGAAATTTTGCAAGAAACACCATCGCTCATAAGATACTGAGAGATTGTTATTATTGGCCCAACTTGTTCAAAGATGCTCACACCTACGCTAGAAATTGTAAAACTTGTCAAATACTGAGAGATTGTTATTATTGGCCCAACTTGTTCAAAGATGCTCACACCTACGCTAGAAATTGTAAAACTTGTCAAATAAGCGCTGGAATGGAAAAGAGAGTAGCAGTCCCACTCCAACCCGTGACTATTTCCAGGTCTTTTGAGCAATGGCGATTAGATATCATAGGAGAAATCACACCAAGCTTTTCAAAGAAGCATAAGTATATACTCACTGCCACCGATTATTTCATGAAGTGGGCAGAGACCATCCCTCTAACTCAGGTAAATGAGAAGGTGGTGATCCAATTCATAGAAAAACAACTAATCACAAGGTTTGGTGTCCCTTCTGTCCTGGTTTTTTATAATGCAACTTACTTTTCTTCTACTCTATTGATAGAGTTTGCTCTAGACAGAGGAATCATAATTAGGTACTCTTCAAATTATTATCCTCAGGGAGACGGAGTGGCAGAATCAACCAAATCCAATTCATAGAAAAACAACTAATCACAAGGTTTGGTGTCCCTTCTGTCCTGGTTTTTTATAATGCAACTTACTTTTCTTCTACTCTATTGATAGAGTTTGCTCTAGACAGAGGAATCATAATTAGGTACTCTTCAAATTATTATCCTCAGGGAGACGGAGTGGCAGAATCAACCAATAAGAACCTAGTGAGAATATTGAAAAAGACGGTTGCAGACAACCAAAGGAATTGGCATAATCTACTACATAATGCTCTATGGCTCGATAGGGTCACACCCAAGGAATATATAGGAAATTCCTCGTACTTTTTGGTTTACGGGTAAGAAGCCATTCTCCTGAATGGGATTTATCTTCCATCTCTTCAACTAGCCTAAGATTCTAGAGGGGATCCTTCGTCAGTCATGCAACAAAGGATTGACACTCTGCTCATGCTAGAAGAAGAAAGGGAAAAGGCTAAGTCAAAATTCATAGCCCACCAATAGATAGTGAAAAGATGGTTTGATAAGCATAAGGCTAAAGAGAAGAATTTTGAAAGGCTAAAGAGAAGAATTTTGAAGTAGGAGACTTAGTCCTAAAATGGGACAGAGAAAACGAGCCAAAAGGGAAGCATTCAGAGTTTTAGAATTTGTGGCTCGGACCTTTCTAGGTGGCTAAGAAGATTGGGGTAGGCACTTATCGGTTGCAGAATATGAGGGGGGATCCTTACACCCTCCTGGTAAATGGCCAAGCCCTGAAACAATATTTCCATTAAAAATATATATGTGTGTGTGTGTTTTTTGTGTGCGCGCTTTCATGATTTTGTCTTTGATCGGTCAATTGCAAAATGCTTTTCCTTTTTTTTCTGTATTTTTTTATTTCGTTGCACTTTTGAAGGTTGTGTTTAGAAAGGCAATGGTTTCCCTCAAAGAATGCAACATAATGAACTCTGTTCCTAACTCATCACTCACTTACAACACAATAAAGTACCAGGGAACCTGCGGTTTCTCTAAGGAGTCCTCTATCTAACCTGCGCAAATGAACAATTTTGGAGAAATACAGAAAGGTTTGCCCAGTGGTCTGGTGAAACCTTTAGGGAAAGTTGGAAAGATGAAAAGGACTACATGAACCCCGAAGACGAAGCTGGAAAAAGATTCACCTCAACCATCTCATTTTGCAAATGAACAGACATCATCCTCTCTCACTCGCTCAGGGAATTCTATCGAAATAAAATGAACTTTATCAAATGAGTGAACAATAAGAGAGGGTATGGAGATAACTCCGCCAGGGCTATGGATGCTTGTTGGGAGCAGAGCAAGGTCTGTGATGTCAGGGTGACTCCATCGAGGCTATGGACGCTCGCTAGCAGTGGAGCAACACCAACAAGTGATTAAAGGTAACTAAAGGCTTCATGCCAGTGAATGATTTACTAGACTTTTGTACAAGAGGGCATGAGTCAGGGTTATAGGAAATGAAAGAGGAATAAAGGTTTAAAAACCCCACAGGCAGACCCAGAATCATCAACTGAAGAATTTCAAATGCAAGGGTAAAAGAGGCTCTAATTTAAAACCAAACTGAAGAATTTCAAATGCAAGGGTAAAAGAGGCTCTAATTTAAAACCAACAATTTCTACACCTGCTTTCGTATTAGCCGAGCCTGAAGGAAGAACAAAGATTTTGCTTTCACCCAGTAAGTTTCCAATTGTTGAGCACTCAACACACCCTAAAAAGTCTATGTACATTTTTACTTTTTGGGTACCACTTGATCTTTTGGACTGATTGATTCGTCTTCATTGTGGAAAATATTGTGTTTGCTTACCATTTCGAATCTCTTTTAAGTCTTTCAAAATTTGCTTGAGCAATAGAAAACCCGCAACTTAAAAGAACCAACAGCTAAAAAATTTCCCTGACGCACTCACAAATTCGACGTCAGAAAGAATTAGAGATAAGAGAAAGTAGCTCAAGAGAACCAAAGTCACCGAGTGTTGATCTTCAACAGAAAGTAGCTCAAGAGAACCAAAGTCACCGAGTGTTGATCTTCAACGGCGTCGACAAGCATAAGTTGTTCTTTTGAGAAAAACTTCACTCAAGGATATCACCGACAATCGATCCCTTTCGACGTCGGTAAAACTTGAAAAGAGTAAGCATTGAGCGAAGAATGAAATCATATCGCCGATCCCTGACTTAGGAAATGTTTTCGTCATCGGGGGATTTCGAGGATGATAACATACAAGGAAACCACACGTTAGGTTTCTTTCCAAAGGCCAATCCTCGAAGCATTTCGACATCAACAAGTTTGCAAGAGTTTTAGTCCATAGAAAACATGATAAACTTATCCCCGATACCTTTTTGGCATCGACGTTCCCAGGTTTTTTTTTTTTTACACACGCATCTTGTTGAAACTCCGATTTCGATTTATAAGCACAATCAAGCCACCTGTTCGCATCCACCACGTGTCTTTTCTGGATTGGATAGTCCTATGATTTTTCCATGAGTCAATTGTGTCGTGCTAAACACCGTAGGATGAAACCAGTCAATGTCGGAAAGTGTACATAATGATATCAATGGAAACATCCATAGCACCTTGCCGATTCCCAACTTCCCCACTAGGAAAGCAACACGATGGGATGTTTTATGCTAGGTACATTTAGATTCGATGCATTTAAAGAGATAATTAATTCCAAAAACTCGCATTAGTTGCGAATTTGTGCGCGAATCAAAAGGACAGTTTGAATCTTTTGATACAACACATCACCCTCCATGCCCCCGCTGTCAACCCATGATGAATTTAATTGCATAGATTCGGCGATAGATTTGTTTGAATTTCACTCATTACCCGGATTAATTGGTTGATACGATTGGTAAGATCTTTTCCATTAAATCCTTTTGAGCCATTGCGAACAAGATTATTCTGCGCACTAAGGAGTTTTAGAACATCAAAGAAGAACAAGACAAGCAATTCGAAAGATTCCGAACCCCGTGAGTATCAAACTGCAGAGTTTAGCAAGCATGACAGGTATGTACCAGTCTGGATGTTCTTTGTTTTCACTTCACATATACGTTTTGATCCAATATT
>CBVK0103636108.1:0-13295 GCA_900067695.1 Picea abies | reverse complement strand
GAGTTGTTATATTTCCAACTAATCGATCTAAGCTCAGGTATGAAATACCTTGTTTTTATCCTAAATCCATTGATATATGGAATTCAAGTTTGGAATTGATTGATTAGCAAGATAAAAACTATAATCCACTTTTGTTGTCTTTAGTGGATATTGTATGGTGGCCATCTAACAATTTTCAAAGTAGTTTTAGAGGCAATTCATGTTTATTTACTACTCCTAGATCATGGTCCTAAAGGGATTCTTGATAAGATTCACACAATTTGCTTCTATTTATTGTGGAGAGGTAACACAGACAAAATTTGATTTCATTTATCCCAATGGGAGCTTCTTTCCAAGCCCAAAGACAATGGAGGATGGGTTTAAAATATCTAAACTTTTTTAGTAAGGCCCTAGTGGCCAAGAGTCTTTGGAGCCTAATTTCCAAAGAAGGTTTGTGGCAAAGAGTTGTCAATCAAAAATATATATCCATGTTAGCACTTGTGGATTGAATTAGAACACATGTAAAAGTATCTCCCATGTACCCATTCATTGGAAAGCTTTGATTTTTTCCTTCCATTTGGTTGGGTATTTTCTTGCCTGGAGGGTTGGGAATGGACTGGAGGTCCGCATTGGTGAGGATGATATTATGGGTTATGGTTGTAGGATATTTATACTAATGAAGTTGGTTCTTTATGTTCATAGTCTTGGTTATTATACTCTCAATCAATTAGTTGATTTCAATACCACCAACATATGACATTAGGGATTTCTAATTGTTGGATAGTTAGGACTTGAAGGGAATCATGTTGTATCTTGGAATTCCTTTATCAAAACTCTGCACAATGGAAATGTAAAAATAAAAGAAGAATATGATAGTCTTGTTTGGATAAAGAATAAGGTTAGCAATAACTGCATAATTGATTTAGGATACAAGTCTATTGTTGTTGTTGATGTGGATGAGGCCCGATGGTGGTGGTATGAAATTTGGAAAGTCATTGCCCTAAAGAAAATGAATCTTTTTATGTGGTTTTCCTTAATGAAAACATTCCCCACAAACAAAATCCCCACATGGGATTACTTAAAAAAGAAAGGAATATGCACTCCCAACATTTTTCTTGTATGTAAAGCATGTAAGGAACAACCTCTCATCTTTTCATTATTTGTCCTTATACACTTCAAGTTTGGAAATATATTGTTAACTGGGTTGGTCTCGACTCAATGTGGCATTGTGACAAAGTCAAATATGGAATCCAGACTTGGTTCAATAGTAGGGCTCTCAAACCATATCATGTTGTCCTTTTCTTTACAGTGTGTGGCATTTGGATTGCGTGCAACTCCATTATATATGAAGAGTGGCTACTACAAAATCTCCAAGTATCCATGCAAGCAATTTCTCTTTCTTAGTTATATAAAACCAAAGGATAGGTTCCTAATACTAGGGTGGTTGGAGAATTGATGGTGGAAAATACTTTTCCATGGGGATTTCCAAGGTCCTAATTCTTTATGTGGCATTGACATGGTTATCTTTCTCAATGAATCTCATTACTTTCATCTTCGACATAATACAGGCCTCAACTCCAAAAACAGGGATGAATCACTAGCTCTCCTTACTCTACTTAAACTATCCTTGTCTAGAAATTTCTCTGGACTTCAGGTGTTTGGATATTTTTCCTCGGTCATCAAATGTATTTGGAATGAAAAATCCATCTACAATATTATCTTAGAGCCTCTTTATTTACATCTCAAGGAGATCTCTTCATTATTTTCTCGTATATCCTACTTGCATGTGTATCTGGAGCTCAATGTAAAAATATATACACTTTTGAAAGGTGGGATTGGAATTTCTTTATGTTGACTTCCTCTAATCCCCACACCTAGGTATATTGTTATCTAGTGATTTCCTTGTTGTAAACCAAAATTAGGAGCTCACAAAAAAAATACACTTGCTGGAATAATCAACTGAAATAAATAGCAGTATCAATATTGGAAACCAAATGTCAGACACAGCACACAAAGATATCCTTCCCATCAACTAAGCTTATCATTTAAATAACTTCAAAACTTACAAGGGATTGCTTCCTGGGAAAATGGGCCACAAAGAAATACATAAAAATTCAGAAAACACCTGCAAACACTCGCAACTCTTGCATCATTGTAGGACCCTGGTATTTCATGTTTTTTGAGGTGTACACAACTTTCCCTAAGAAAAAAATTGTATACGTGTTTGTCTCCACTGAAACCCAAAAATAAAATGCACCTAGACTATATGAAAAACTTTGTATGGCGTGACCTTGATGTTGTGAATCCAATCTACTGTAACTCCTTGCGGATGCCATTGTTCTCTCTTCTCCATGACATGTTCTTATCTCTAGATGAAAGTCCTTCTGCACCTATCCAATATCTCCTTGAGAAAAAGTCCTTCTCCACCTATCCAATATCTCCTTGAGATAAATTCCTTTTTTTCTCTTTGTGTCAAGCTCGTTACCCTCTTGCTTTAACCTAGCCTTGATTTTATAATATTGAGTTATGACCTAACCCTAATCTTTAAAGTGATTGACATTTGAGATTAAATATCTCCTCACTTGAGATCAATGGCTAAGATTTAATTTACCAATGCTAATAACTTTAGCATTTCATGAAATAAAACTCATTTAATTAATAAAAGTAGTTTACTTTAATAATTCCTTTAATCAAAGTAAATTACCAAGGTAGAAGTATTTGTACGACTTCCACACGTCTAGACACTTAGAATTGTGTGAAAGTACATGTCCAATGCTACAAACATCATCACTCCCTCTTAGCAAGGAAGGTATTATGCACCACTCAAGTTTGTCCCTAAAGAACATAAACTTCCCTTTAACCAAGGGTTTGGTCAAAATGTCTACAACCTGCTCATCTATGGAAACATATTGAATCTTTACTTCTCCCCTCTAGATCCAATATTAGATGAATTTATACCTTATCTCAATATGATTGGATATTCCATGGAATACTAGATTCTCAAAGAGTTTTATACAACCATGATTATCACGGTATATCATCATAGGCTCCAACTCTTGATCAAATAACCCTGTAAGAAATTTGTGGGTCCAAATGGATTCACAACTAGCCATACTTCCTGCGATATATTGTGCCTCTGATGAACTAAGTGATACGGAAATTTTCTTCCTATTGAACCATGAAATCATTGACTCAATAAACACCCTAAGGTTCTCTTCCTATCCACTGCACTCCCTGCCAAATATGAGTCTAAATATCCCTGTAGCCTCACTCCATCACCTCCAAGATACCTCAACCCATACTCCATTGTACCTCTCAAATACTTGAGCACATGCTTTGTTTCTATCCAATGCAACTACCTCGGCTACACCATGAAATGAATCAAGGTGTTCACAAAAAAACATATATCTAGCCTAGTGTTGACCAAATACATGAAGGACCCTACAAACTTATTATATATCCTGGGATCCACCAAATTTTAATCTGAAGTGACAACCTTCTTCAGGTTGGTAACCATAGGTGTATCCATCAGTCTACAGTCCTCCATCATGAGTCTTTTCAGGATATCTATTGTGATATTCCCTTGATCAAGGAAGATCTCTCCCAATGTATGCCATGCCTGTAACCCCAAGAAATAATACATCTAGCCAATATCCTTCATCTCGAACTTTGTAGCCAAATCTCCTTTGCACTGTGCAATAACATCCTCTACACATGTGAGAAACAATTCATCTATGTACAACACCAAGATAAGTGGATCGTACCCCAAATGTATGAAGTACAAGTTAGGATCCACCTCACTCTTGGTAAATCCCATACTCTACAAGTATCTATCAATCTTGGAATACCACACCCTGGGTGCATGTTTCAGTCTGTACAAGGATTTATTAAGTCTACACACATGAGACTCCCTCCCATGTACCTCAAAGCACCGAGGTTTCTATTTTTATACTTCTTCCTCAATGATCTTGTTGAGGAAAACTATCTTCACATCCATTTGGTGAATCCTCCACCCCATAACTGAAGTAATAGAAATAACTACTTGAATATAAGCATACCTGGTGACTGGAGAAAATGTATCACCGTAGTCTACTCTGTATCTCTAAAAGAATCCTCTCACCACAAACCTCCACTTGAACTTCTAGATGGTTACATATACAACATGCTTGATCTTGTAGAGCCACCTGGAACTCACAACTAAATTATCCTCCGGTATCGACACTATGTCCAAAACATCATTCCTCATGATAGGTGTACTCCTCCACCATATCCTCTTTCCAAACCTATTGATATTCCGCTTCCTCAAAACTAGAAGGCTCAATGTCAATAATGTTGGTCATAATTTCCATATAGTTAAGAAACTTCTTTATAGGCCTGCTCTCTCTGACTTCTCTCGTAGGAGAGTCACCTGCATCCCTCAATGTCTGTAATAACCACTTGGTTCTCTTGACATAACTGGAGGGTATAAATCCTCCTCCCCACCTGAAGTTCGAATTCCTAAATTGGAATATGTTGAGCGTTTCTCATCCTTCGGAGCTTCCTTCTACTCGTCCTCTACCATTGTTGGTAACTCCTGATATTTCCTCGATGTCAATATCTCCTTGAAATTAACATCTATACTCACAATTGTCTTCTATTTCACTGGCATGAATACCCTATAATCCTTTGAGGTATCGATGTACCTCACAAATATACCCTTATCTCTTGAACGCTCCAACTTTGTCCTCTTCTCCACAGGCACATGGATGTATACTAGAAAACCAAAGATCCTCAAATGTCCTATCTTTGGATTCACTCCTGAGAGTGCCTCCTCCAGAGTCTTTCCACCCAATATCCTATGAAGACTCTTGTTTTTCACATATATGATTTTGTTACATGCCTCTTACCAAAGAAACATACGCAGATCCTAATCATGTATCATAGCCTTGGCATAATCGATGATAAACTATTTTTTTCTCTCCGCAACCCTATTATGTTGAGGGTTGTATGAGTCTATAAACTCCCTCTTGATCCCTTCCTCCTTACAAAAAACCTTGAATTCATTGGAGGTGTACTCACCCCTGTTATTTTACCTCAATACCTCAATACTCCTCTCTGTTTGGTTCTCTATATGAGCCTTGAACTCCTGGACTTGACTGAAGACCTCATCCTTGATCTTCATAAATAAGATCCAGGTTTTCCTTGAGAAGTCATCAATGAAAGTCACGTCGTATAAAACTCATTATACTTATGCTACTAACATTATCTAACTCACATTTGAGTGAATAAGATTCAAGATCCGCTTGGACCTAATCTCACCACTTGGAAAAGAAGCCTTGACATTCTTTCCAAGTGCACGCCCTATTCACATTCCCTATAGCTACACACTGAAATCTAGTATATTGGTGAAAATATCCCTCATAATAGATAGGTCCCTATAGTAGAGTTTTTCCATCCTCCTACCCCTTAACACACACAGGTTGTCACTGTCATGTACCAATTCTTGAACAAGCTTCCCCTGTAACCTGTATAAATTACCCTCTCTAACCCCAATGATCGTTGTTTTGTTTGTGCTAGCTCCCTCTGGATGTATGAGTACCTTCCTTCTCTAAAAAGTAACAAAAAAACCCTTTTCCTCCATAACTGATACCGAGAGAATTTTTTTTCTAAGTCCTAGTACATAAAGCACATCCTTGGCATCAAACAAGCCTCCTAAGTCAAGTTAGAACAAAATAGTGACCTCACCTTTCACTGCATACTTGACATCATCACCAAGCTCCTCATGAATCCCTGAGTCCTTCTCTATCAGTCTGATGAATAACTCCCATGCTTATGTCTTGTGACACGATGCAACATTGTCCAAGTACCATGCAATCCTCATGGTTGTACTAGTGGAAAGGAAAAAAACTAGTGAGAAATCCCTCTCAAACTTTGTTGCAAACTCATCTATATTTGTCTTTGGTGATGTTGTTGTCTGTGTATTTCCTCTTCCTTTCTTCTTCTCCGAACATTGATATGCATAATGACCATTCTTATGGCATGTGAAGCACTTGATTTTATTCAAGTCCTTCTTCTTCCCTAACTGTGATGTACCTCTTGTAATGTCCCCTTCCAATTGATCATGATAGAGTATGACTTAGTATCGTATACGACTCTCATAGGCTATAGTCAACAGAAAAAGGGAGTCAATGGGATTTATTTAGTGTCACTAGGATAAAAGATGAAAAAGTATTAAAGTGACATTACAGAAAAATAAATATTTATTACTTAAATATTAAGAAGTGATATTTAATGTTTAAAGTAAATATTGGAGGGAAAATAAGATAAGGGTTTGATTTGGTCAAATGGGGAAAGATCTAGAAGGAGCGGAGGAAAAATTAAAGGAGGGGTAGCCCCTCACTTTGGCATTATGACTTGATATCTTGTTGATGTGCTCTTTGAGCTAAGTTTTTGTTAGGGTTTGGAAAAACCCTTCCATTTCAGTCTATTTTTGGTGGTGAAGTATCCACCCTAGCTAGGAAAGGAGGAGGATCCATCTGGGGTCCTCACTTGAGTTCATTGTGGATTTTGGATTCATCTTGGAGAGAGCCTTGGAGATTTATTGGCTCATGCAGGGGATTTGCACAATTTTCCATATAAGGTCGATTGTAGAGTTTGTAGGTGCTAGCAGGGTTTTGGGGTAAGCGTGAAAGGAGTCACCCCCATGTGTTGAGAACAAGGTGTCCCACGAGGCCCCTATGATTTTTCCAACTTCGTCCCATGAGGAATTGTGACATTAGGAAAATATATGTTGACTTAGCAGACACAAATGCGATGTTGGGAGTACAATGGTTATATTACCTTGGAGATTTCAAAATGAATTATCAGATTATGAGGATGGAATCCATAGACCTAGGGGGTTAACAAGTGATTCTAAGAGGTATGTCATAAGGAGAGCCCAAGGTCATTTTCAAAAATCATATAGAGGATATCTCCAGACATGGTGATGTGACATGTGTAGAAGAATGTTGATCACCCAACAGAAACTATCCCAGGATCGCCAACACTATCATGTGGACATATATGAGCTTCTTGGGAAACATGATAAGGTGTTTGGGTTGCTACCAATAGGGATACCACCTGATAGAGGATTTGAGCATGTCATCGAGTTAGAATAAGGGGAAAAACCCGTAATCACCACACCATACAGGAATCCAAAAAACTTCAAGGACGAGATTGAGAAGGCCATAAAGGAGTTGTTGGAAATGGGATATATCAGGCCTAGTTCTAGTCCATTTTCCTCTTTAGTGGTATTGGTCAAGAAGAAGGATGGCACCATGAGGATGTGCATTGACTACAAAGAATTGAAAAATAAAACCATCAAGAACCAGTACCCAATACCTAGGATCGATGAGTTGCTTGATCAGCTACATGGGGCGGTGTATTTATCAAAGATCGATATCTGATCAAGTTATCACCAGATCAAGGTTAGAGAGGAAGACATCCATAAGATAGATTTTGGATGCCACTATGGGAACTATGTTTTTTTAGTCATGCCCTTCGGGCTTACTAACGCACCTTCCACCTTTTATTCATGTATGAACCACATATTCAACAAGAAGTTGAGGAAATTTTTACTATTGTTTTTTTATGATCTTATGATCTACAACAAGATGTGGGAGGAACATATGAAGCATGTGGACGAGATCCTCACCATCATGAAGGAGAAATCACTTTTTTCCAAGGAGGCAAAGTGAGAGTTTAGCTTGACATAAATTATTTATATGGGGCATGTGATTGGTGTTGAAGTAGTAAAGGTGCATCAAGAGAAGATCCGGACAATATTAGATTGGCCCACTCCCAGATCACTCACATATATGCAAGGATTCTTCAGGATATGCAGCTACTATAGGTGCTTTGTGAAATGATTTTCACAATTGGTTGCACCATTTATAAGCCTCACCAAGAAGGGGGCGTTCCAGTGGTCAGAAGGCACACATGAAGCATTTGACAGAATGAAGAGGGTGATGATAACTTTCCTAGTATTAGAACTCCCAAATTTCATGCAACCTTTTGTATTGGAGTGTGACACATCTAATGAGGCAATAGGAGTGGTGTTGATGCAGAATCGACACCCAATAACTTTTGAGAGTAGAAATATAAGAGGTCCAAAGAAGCTCTATATGATTTATGATAAGTAGATGATGGCCATCATGCATGCATTGGCCAAGTTTAGACAATATCTAGTAGGAGTACGCTTTGTGGTTAGGACTGGCCACAAGAGCTTGAAATATTTCTTGGAACAATGGGACCTGAATGAAAGGAAGAAGAAATGGGTGAGTAAGGTGCAGGCATATGATTTTGACATTGAGTATGTAAAGGGGAAGAAAAAAATAGTTGTTAATGCCTTATCCAGGAGACCTGTAGCCTTCTCCATGACAAAGATCTTCGAATTGGAAGTCCATTCTTTTAGTGGAGTACTCCAATAATACCTTCGCTTGTGAGTTTATGGAGGGTATTATACAAGATGAAAGGTACAAGGTAGTGGATGACATCATCTACTACAAGGAGATGATCTATCTCATCCCCAAGTCCACACTCAAGGATAAGATCCCGAGGGAAGTTCATGATGCACCCCTGGCAAGGCACTGAGGGTATCTGAAGACTTATAGGTAGGTGAGGGAGAGATTCTCTTGAAAGGGTCTCAAGGAGGACGTGCTTCGATATGTCATAGAGTGCATGAATTGTTAGCAAAATATGTCAAAGGTTACACATCCTGCAAGGTTGCTTCATCCATTGTCGATTCCTGAGAATAAATGGGAAAGCATTTCCATGGATTTCATTACAGGTTTTTTGAAGGTACGGGGAAGGGACTATATCTAATGGGTAGTGGATATATTGACTAAATATGTGCACTTCTTTTCCATTCCTTCTGAGTACATCACATCTCAAGTAGCATATATATTCTTCAAGGAGGTTTTCAAACTACATTATCTTCTGAGGAACATAGTCAGGGACTGGGATAGTAGGTTTCTTAGTGCATTTTGGTAGGATTTTTTCAGGTTATCTAGGACGGAGCTGACACCTATTACTAGTTACCACCCCAATATAGATGAATAGACTGAGACAATAAACAAGTAGGTTGAAGGGTACATGAGGAACTATGTATAAGGGTAGCAGAGGGCATGGGTAAAGTGGTTGCATCTTAGGGGAAATTGTTGCAACACCACTCATCACTTGTCCATTGGGATGAGCCCATTCAGAGAATTGTATGGCTATGATTCCCCATCATTCATGGAATTGGATTTTGGGGAGAACATGGCCCCCAAGGCCAAATATTGGTTATAGGAGAGTTAGGACATCTTGAGAGAACTGAAGGAGAACTTGTGGGCTGCTCATAATCAACAAAAGATGTATGCATATAGGCACCGGGTGGAGTGCATATTTGAGGTTGGGGGCTTAGTATTTCCTAGGCTGCATCCTTACAGACAATCTTCGCTTAAGATGAGTGGTGCATAAAAACTAAAGCTGCGCTTCTATGGACCTTACAGGGTGAGTAGGAGAGTTAGAGAGGTAGCATATGAGTTGGAGTTGTTGGAGGGTAGCATGATCCAAAATGTCTTCCATGTGTCATGCCTCAAGAAGGAATTGGGATAGCATGTCAGTTCCTCAGCATACCTTCCTCCACTAGATGAGGAAGGGAAGTTGGTTCTGACTCCCAAGAGGATTGTTGATGTTAGGGAAAGGAGGATGAGGAGAAGAGTTATTCGAGAGTACATGGTCATATTGAGAGGTTTACTCATAGAATATGATACTTGGGAAGGAGAGCAGATCTTGTAGCACCTTGATTTCAAATTGCTTGAGGACAAGCAATATTGGGAAGGGAGGATTGTAATGCCCCCTTCCAATTGATCATGACAGAGGATAACTTAGTGGCCTATATGACTCACGTAGGATATAGTCAGAAGAAAAAGGGATTCAAGGGGATTTATTTAGTGTCACTGGGATAAAAGATGAAAAAGTCTTAAAGTGACATTAAATAATAAAAAATTAATTAATTACTTAAACATTAAAAATTGATTTTTAATGTTTAAAGTGAATATTGCAGGGAAAATAAGATAAGGGTTTGATTTGGTCAAATAGGTAAAGATCTGGGAGCGAAGGAAGAATATAAGGAGGGGTAGCCCCTCACTCTGTAATTATGACTTGATATCTTGTTGAAGTTCTCTTTGAGACAAGTTTTCGTTAGGGTTTAGTAAAACCCTTCCATTTCAGTCTAGTTTCCATGGTGCAATATCCAACCTAACTAGGAAAGGAGCAGGATCCATCTGGGGTCCTCACTGGAGTTCATTGTGGATTTTGGCTTCATCCTGTAGAGAGATTTGGAGGTTTATTGTCTCATGTAGGGGATTTGTGGCATTTTCCAGAGGAGGTCAGTCGTAGAGTCTACATGTTCCAAGAGGGTTTTGGGGTAATCGTTAAAGGAGTCACCCGCATGGGTTGAGAGCAAGGTGTCATGTGAGTTGTCCAGCTTCGTCTTATGAGGCCCCATGCAATTTAAGATTGCATACCGGAGTTGGGTACGGGAAACTGTACTGTTGCAGTGAGTACACAGGAGTAGATCGAGACAACATCGGTGAGGTCTAGAAATCAAAGTAGTACACAACTTGAGGAGATTTTTGGCATCATCATCAGGTTTCTTGATTTGTTCTTTGTTAGTATATATTGTATTTGCTTGCAACAATTAAATCTATTGTGTTAAGGAGGGTTTAGAAGTGGTTGTTACATCCATTAGTGAACTTTGTATTGTTTTGATTTGGGTTCTCATATAATAATAAATATGCCATGGTTATCTTCTCAATTATCCGTGTAATGGATGCATGTGATATGTTTAAAAAAATTCCTATCTATGAGACATATGAAAAGTGTTTGTAAGAGTTTCTAGCATCCCTAATGCAAAGTGTTTGACAAAATTTACACTAAGAAAATAAATACTTGGATCACAAACATATTATTTTTGTTCGTCCTAGTTGGGTATATTACACCTCCATCATTGTCACCCTTCGTGCTGGGAACCCTTCCTTTTCCATTCTTTTTCTTAGTAAAGAAGGATAGGTTCTCATCACTACCTCCTTGATTGTTTCCTTTAGACTCCTCCTAAGTCTCTTCTTGGATACAATCATCCCAAAGCCTTTGCTAGTATGATATTTTTTCCTTAGCGTAGACTCCCTTAACAAATGGTTCCCAGGACTTGGGAAAACCATTCAATGCCACATTTACGAGCTCTACATCAACCACTTTCCCACCAATAGCTGCAAGTTGGTCACATACGTAGTGGGATTTTGTATCCTCTTGAGGTTATCATTTCAGTCCTAATGGATTTAAGCGTCAACACTCACCGCAACAACAAAAATGTGTGAACAAGATATTTGGATATGATTATGAGACCATCTACAAGAAGGGAAAAGAAAATGTGGTTTTTTATGCTCTTTCAAGGAAATATGAAAAACAAGGGTACCTCTTTTCCCTCTCATTCATTGTCACAGACTAGCTTCAAGCCATTCACTAGGAAGGTTGTAAGACCCCAAACTTTATTTCCTAATCCAACAATTACAATAGGATCCTCAAGCTTCTCATGGGTACCCTTGGCACATTGAAGAGATTCGCTATAAATTTCATCTATATTTAGGAAAATATTTGAACCTTAAACCCATGGTCCTCTCTGATTTACATGCTTCACCCAAAGTTGGGCATTCTGGGTTTACCAAAACCTATGAACGGGTCAAACGTTCTTTTTTCTAGGATGGTATGAAACAGGAAATTCACACCTTTGTGGTTGAATGTGATACTTGTCAACACAATAAGGGTGAAATAGTCAAATCTCTAGGAACACTCAAACCGCTCTCGATTCCACCTGCTATTTGGAGGGATATTTCCATGGATTTCATTGTTGTCTTACCTAAATCAAGAAATATGCCAGTCATCATAGTGGTAGTAAATCATCTTTCCAAATATGCTCATTTCTATTCTCTTCAACACATGTTCATTTCATCCACAGTGGCTCATATTTATTTTTATGGATTATATATTCAAACTCCATGGCATGCCTCATTTTATTGTCTCCAACCGAGATCCAAATTTCACCAGCAATTTTTGGCAAGAATCGCTCCACCTCCAGGGAACCCAATTGCATCTCATCACAGTCTATCATCCCCAAACTAATGGACAAACGAAATTTGTCAACAAATGTTTGGGAACATATTTGCGATTTTTTTCATCCAACTGACAAACTCAATGGGTTTAGTGGTTACCCCTATTTGAATGGTGGTACAACACATCTTACCATACTGCCACTCACAGGACTCCTTTTGAAGTAGTCTATGGGAAAAATCCATCATCATTTCTCTCATACATGTCAGATGTCTCCAAGGTTCAAGAGGTGGAAAAGAATATTACAGTCTGAGAAACCATTCTTCGCACCCTCAAAGAAAATTTAATCATGGTTCAGAATCACATGAAGCAACAAGAAGATCATGGTTGTTTTGAACATCAATTTGCTAAAGGGGATGAGGTGGTTCTTCATCTACAACCTTATAAGAAGACTTCACTAAAATATAAAAAAATTCATAAACTTTTCCCCAAATTTTATGGTCCTTATACAATTCTCAAGCGAGTAGGCCCCATAGCCTACCATTTATATTTTCCCAATGATTCTAATCCCCATCTTGTTTTTTATGTCTCATGCTTAAAGAAAGTGATTGGAACTAAGTGTCAGACTCAAACCAGTCTCCCTGAGTTGGATGAATAAGGCTCCATTTGGTTGCAACCCCAAGCAGTCTTGGACTAACATGAGAATTGTCTCCATCAACGAACCATCAAGAAAGTGTTATTTAAGTGGGAGGATACAACTCTGGAAGATTCCATCTAGGAGCTCGCACCATTCTGCAACAATTTCTTGATCTCCAACCTTGAGGAAAAGGTTATTCTTCAAGGGGGAGGGCATGTTAAGGACCTAACCTCCCTAACCCCTCGCGTAGGTAGAATAATATATTTTCCATGTAATAAAGGTCGGCATTACTTAATAAGTCATATTTAATAATGTGAACAAATCTAATGTAAAAAGACATCATAGAATCTTTCGCTTCTAGAAATATCTTCCTCTAGAATGTTCTTTAGAAGGTAGAATTAGTATAAATAAGAGTATAAGGTATGAGAACGGTTGTCTTGAGAATTATTGTAATAGAGCGTTTCTCTGCTAGAGTTGCAGCCTCCAAGAGGCAAGTGAATTTGGCTTTCTATCATGAAAGTTATCATTTTTGGTGTTGTGATTCTCTATATTTTGTTGTTCCACTGGTATT
>CBVK0103636094.1:0-14540 GCA_900067695.1 Picea abies | reverse complement strand
ATTTCATGTTGGATTTCCCTCTTAGGAGGTAATCCATCTGGTTCTTGAAAGATCTCATCATAATTAGAAACAATATCGATTAATTCTTTCTTATGGGAAGGATCACATCCTTGGAAGGTGTCGGATGTTCCAACATCCTTTTCTCTTACAACCATGAGTACATATCTCTTATTAGTATTTATGAGTCTTTTCATTTGTCATGCACTAACAAGTGTTGTGTTTACCTTCATGTTGTGGTCTCTAACAATGTATTCCACTCCTTTAATAAGGTGATATTTTTTCTCATGATGAAAGAAGACTACTTTTCTATCATAAATATATGGACTCCCTAATACTATGCCACATATATCAAGTGAAACAACATCCAAATCAACTTCAACAACCAACTTTGAAGCAATATCAAATCTAACTCTACACTGCTTGGTGACATTAAGTTTTACTTTAACTTGGGAACCCAGATCAAACAAAGTATCAATCCTAGTATGATTAGATACAAACCTTATGTGAAATAATTCATTCCTCTTTTTTTCTTCATCAAGAGATTCATTAGTGGAACTTGAACTAGCATGAAGGGAACCTTTTCCTTGCACTCCAACCGCGATGATATTTTTGTCATTTCTTGAATCAGAACCAAGATCTTGTTTCACTGTAGCAATGGTCTTTGTCTTCCCCTTTCTTCCGAACTGCTTTGGTCTCTTCTATGGATGCATTTTCCAACAGTGCTCATCGTCATGACCATCCCTCTTGCAGTGAGTGAAATATGGATTTCCTTCTCTCTTCTTTGTAGTGGTAGTATTTTTGTCCTTTCTTTTAAACTTTCCTTTAAACTAATTTTGTGGGAACTTGGAAGGCTTCTTTGTGGGATCCTCTTGAACATTCTTTCCTCTGCTTTCAAGGTCTGTGTCTTGCACACAACCTTCATCAAGACTGGTGGGGTTAAATAACAATAAAGTGTGACGAAGATAACTGTGAAGTGTGCCAATATACTTCATTAAAGTTTCATAGGAATCTAAAGGAATGTTTAGTGGTGAAGTGTGCCAATATACTTCATTAAAGTTTCATAGGAATCTAAAGGAAAGTTTAGTGCAAGTGCTTTCTTCCTAAATTCCTTCGTGAAACTTTGTATTGTTTGACCTTTACTTTTTCTTAAAGTTTTCCATTCCATCATTGCTTTATGTAAATAACCCAATGGATAAAATTGCTTACTTATTGCTAATTTAAATTCCAACCATGAGGAAAGAAGATTACCACACTCACTTATGTCTCGAATCTTTCTCTCCCACCATACGAGAACAATGGCTTCCAACCGAAGAGAGACTAATTGCACTTTCACTTCCTCTTCATCAATCTATTGTACACGGCAATATAGTTCAACCCGACGGATCCAATTATCTATCTTTTCAAGATTAACATCTCCATTAAACATAGGTAAAGAAAATTTTACATCAAGCTTTAATAATGGTTTCTTAAAAGAGGTTTTATGATTAGCATTCGAATGATGAGAATGATCAAAGGAAGAAGATCTAGAACTCGATGGTGAAGATGGAGGCTCAGGACGGTCTCCTCTAGCCCCTTGGTTCACTGAAGCATTTTCATCTGTCGGGGCTTCCTTTTTCTTCCCTTTCTTTGCCATCCTCTTTTCATAATCTCCATACATTCGATCGACCATATATGACATGTGATAGAAGACGATATTGAAGTTTTTCTCCTATTCATCATGCTTGTCCTCTTCATCCATTTTCTTCCTTCGAGATGCACAACCAATCTCTAGGTTGAAATTCTTAAGTGTTCCTTCACCCTGTTTATGCTTGGACCTAGTAAGCATTCACACTCAACAATTCAAGTCAAAGATGACTTCTTTGATACCATCATGATCCAGGATCTTTTCATCGATATGACTTATTAAAGAATTGTATTAAATGAGCATAATTTAAAGTGCACCATAAAGAAGGAAAGCTCAATAAGAAAGAGACATACACATCAATCTGAACATAAAAAACTTGATAACAGAGTCCGTCCCTGGTGGACTATGTCTCTGGGTCCTGCTCTCAAATGGGTAGGTATTTTTATTAACTCAACAAAATAATTTGGCAAAATACATAAGTATACCTCATTTTGGAATTAAGGTATATAAGCTTTGCTCAAATTAGAAAACATACAACACCATTAAATTTGTGGCGTCAAATCACCCAAAAATTATTGTCTCCATGCTTCAATCTGACTCTGGCAGTCCCAAGCCCATGAGAAAAATTGTCTCGGTTTTTGTGCTTGCAACCTGCAATTAATTCATTAATGTTGCATTGGGATCCATGCCCTGGTCGTACTGTCATGCACCCTACCTCTCCCCCCCCTTCCGTGCATTGGAAAAATTCTTCTTTTAAAAAGTAAGTTGGCAGAGTTTACCAACAAGGCCATTGGCCTAGTGGTTGGAGGATGTGTATTAAAATCTTGTGGTTGGGGAGGTCCCGGGGTCAAACTTGTGGGCCTCCCCCTTTTGGTTACAATGTTACAACCGTTTAAATGTTGGTGCTAAACTTGGCGCACCAGTTCAGATTTGGCAGATCGATGTTTGTGTTTTCCGGAACTACCGGAACTGTTACTACAATTGGTAGCCTGGACGGATATGGTGGAACACTGTTGGATTTGGTGGACTGGGGGTTGGTCATCGGCCAACCCTTTTTAAAATTTGAATTTTTAGTTTCTAGCCCTAATTGGGCATTTTCCTGCTGCCACATGACAGCCCATGATTGAGCAACGTGGTGGCCATTCATTGGTCTACGTAATCCATTTGCATGGTCATCCTTCCAAGTCACTTTCCTACCATGTCAGCTTGCCACGTATTGTATGGACTGCCATGTGGCACTTTCTCATTGGTGCATATATTGACCTGCAAATGTCGAAAATGAGTGACACATGGCACCCTCTGGTGTTGCCACGTCAACATGTTGACATCATCATGACACATGTCACTCTCTGATTGATCCACGTACCTTGTATGAATGATGACATCATCTGTGCTAATGTTGATGTCAGCAAAACGAATACTGACTCATCCTCGCTGACTGGGTTAGGTTGAACAAAACTTTGACTGTGAATATATTTCAATCCGTAACTTCATTTTATGAACCATTTACGCCGTTGGAAAGCTTGTGATGTGCTCTTCGGGATGATGCGAATTTTGCTAAGTTATGAGGACTTTGAGTTTTTTTCCCTTTCTCCATCTGCTGAGGCCATTTTAAGCTTCCTAAGGTACTTCTGAGGACTCCAAGTCATCCCTAGGCCTCTATGGATCCTTTCAGATCAATTTTCATATTATTATGTATATTTTGAGCCCATACAACCCCATTATAACCAATGGCTCAAATACTAATTTGTATTGTACTTCATGTACTACATCATTGAAACATGGTCTAAATGTCTAGTTTAATTCCAAGTGTGAGTAGAAGAATTTCGCAATTAAATCCTAACCAAAACTTTAATGCTAACAACAATATTGATTCACAATGACTCCAATCAAACTATTTTGGAACGACTATCATTGATAAGTGCAGAAGAAATACTCACTTCTTAAAAAAAAAAAAAATTAAAGATATGTTGGGTAAAATTAATGCTTGGATAAGCTACAACTATGTCTCATGTCAATGGTATAAGCATTCAATCATTTGTTTTCCAAAGCAACACGATTACATTTTGAAATATATTTTCTGGCAAGAGAGTTGGAATACCTACAACCAAACTCAATTAATGGTTTATACATTAAGCTATAATTGTCCCAGAAGAGCACATAAGTCCCTTCTTGGATTTCCCAAAAATAGTGATTTTGGACAATGTTTTTGTTCATCCATGCATTATTCCATATCAACAAGCCTAGCCTAAGTCGATCCATTCTTATAAGGTCTTGTTCCTCTACCTTCCTTGCATATTTTTGGTGTCATATTTGACCCCATAGTTCTTCCTTGTTGTTTATCCATTACCACCAAGTTTTCCCTACCAACACATTTCTAAAAGTCTAAATATCCCTTATCCCTTATCCCTAACTCTCCAACATTTTGAGGAAGGAAAACTTTGCTCCAGGCCACTAAGGCCCATTTTCTATCCCTTTTGGGCCTTCCTAGAGGAAGGATATTCGAAGAATTTTTATGAATTTGAGAATCTTGGTTAGTGTCGTGAACACCAAGAAAAGGCATAGAGACATGGACCATCAAATAGATTTGCTCAAGGTTAACATGCCTAGAAGGTTAAGATATCTAAAAGTCCAAGAACTTAACTTGAGTTCTAACTTGGAAAGAAGGTTTGTCCATGAGATGTTTCTTGATGCATTTAGAATGAAGGGAACCCCTAGATACTTTGAGAGGGGAGAGCCTTTTGGAAACCTAAGATTATTAGAATATTGCATTAAGAGATATAAGGGGTATTGAAGAAAAAGATTAGGGATTTTCCTTGATTGATAGTAGAACTAGAGGCTAATGGAAAAGAATCAATGATGGATTTGAAGGAAAATGTTTCCTTGGTTGAAGGGTGACCCATCAATATTCTTCCATTTGTGAATTGCAAATAGGAGAGGGGATAGAACTCATCATGGATAAGAAGGCCTTTCATATTGCCACTAGTAGTTGCTTGGTACAAACTTCTTCTCAATCCTTCAACGATCGGTATGAATAAGAAAGGCTATAGAGAATTGTATTGTCTAATGCCTCATGAAGGGTTGAAGGTGGAAGAGGGAGAGCCATTGACCAGGATAGATAAGAAATATGAGGATGCCTATTGTCTAACCTAGAAGATCCGAGTTTGATAGAATCCAAGGGTAGATAACATTGAACACAAAAATACCAATTAAGATGATCAAAGGCTTTAGACATATCAAGCTTAATTTACATGTCTATATTTTTAGTCAATTTTAAGGAGTGAATAGCCTCATGTACTACAATGATCCATCCAGAATCTGTCACCCTACGATGTATCCTCCTTGTTCATGAGAAGTGATTTGAGACATAATAAGCTTTAGTTAGTTTGTAATGATTTTAGAGATGATTTTGTAGATCAAATTACATAGAGATATTGGTTTGAATTTGTTTGGGGTGTTAGCTCTCTCTTCTTTTGGAATGAGAGTAAGGAAGATGGAGTTGAAGGCCTATAAAATTCCTTGTGTTTCCCTAGATTCCTCAACTACCTTCCAAACATATGTGCCAACCACTGACTAACAATTTTGGAAGAAATATGTTGTGAAACCATCTAGACCTGGATATTTCCCTGATGCCATGTCCATTACTGTTATTTCAACTTCTTCTAAAGTAACTCTTCTCATCACGCTAACATTCTAATATGGGTTCTCCATCTAGGGAATGTGTTTTAGGATGGAAATTATGGCTTCCTACTTGAGTTCCTTTTCTATGTCACCATGAGCCTCTAGATTTTCCCCTTAATAATTTTTCATTGAAGTGATTGTTTTTATGTCTTCTATTAATCATAGAGATGTGAAAGAACTTGGAGTTCCTATGACCCTCTTTGAGCCATATGATTCTCATTTTTTTTCTCTAGAGTATTTATTCTTTCTTCTCTATAGCTTCCACTTGTTCCCTAAGAATTTCCTCCCTCTTTTCCAACTCCTCATCCCTCCCTTCCTTGATGATGGTTAGCTACACCTCCTTCATTTGTTTCTCTAAATGTATTTGGGCTTGAAAGATGTTTCCAAATGCTTCTTTGTTCCATTTTTTGAGTTTGGACTTTAGATTCTTTAATCTTTTTTCAAATCGATAGATTAATGATCCCTTTGTTGGACCCCCCTCCTTCCACCATTGTTTAATATTGTTTAAAGTAGCCAAAATTTCTCAAATATGAAGGGTCTAGGCATATGCGGACCCACAATTTCCCATGAGAGACAAATTGGCCAATGATTAGATCTTGCACTAGGGAGCATTTCTTCTTCAAACACTACTCCTGATCTTGTTAGGGATTTAGTGTAGATTTTAACCTTGTACAATTAATTACTGCAAATAGATTCTTAATAAAAAGAAAATATACAATGGTGCGCACACACACACACACACACACACACACACACACATTACACATATATTTTTACCGAAACCCAAATTGGGAAAACCAACAACCTGTTTAGAGCCACACCTCTAATCTTCTATTCATCATCATCATTGTTTACAAGACAATATGCATATAGGATGTCATTGCATCCAAACCCCTAATCCATTGAACAATATTAGTCAACCACCCTAATTCACTGGAATTAGAAAACCATCAACAAAAGCCATGTGTCGAAAAAATGCCAAAAACAGATGTAAAAAACCCGTAAAAAATAGACCAATTTTTTTTCTCGGGGGCTCCTTCCCCTGAACCCCCACAAACCTTTTAGTTGGAGGGTGCTAAGAATCCGCATACCCCCTTTTCTCCCATATCAATGTAAAACACATGGGATCAATTTTGCAAAGAATATAACACATACCCAACATTTTAGATACAAGATAGCAATCCAATCTTACTGCAATCTAATGTCCCTCCCCTCTTTTAGTGATCTAGGTATGACATTTATTATTAGTGACCATATCCACCATTATTAACCTTGAAATTGTGTCTTTGAATCTTATGTTGTCCTCTTATAAGTGCCTTATACCTCCTCTTTTCTCCATCAGAGAGCAATGTAATCATGTTGAAATCCCTCCCTAATACCCATGGCTTCTCTTCTAGAGTTGGTCTTAGGTTTTGTAGAGGTTATAAGAATTCTATTTTATTTTCCATAATTTTAGGGCCATAGACAATGTTGATGGTTCCCCCTTATATTGATCCAATCTCCTTAAAGCTGGCTATAATGGTATTGCTTGTTTCTGTGAAATTTTCCAGAACCACCAATGTAGGGTTCCATAGAATGGATAGACCTCCTGAGAATCCCTCTATATTGGTTTCTATTGATTCAAATCCCTTTCAACATCAAGAAGCCATTTCATTCATAGTGTCTTGCTCACATTTTTTCTTGAATCGTGAATATGGTGGGGTTATCTTTGAGGATTCTATTTTTGAGTAGTTGTTGCTTGCCTTTCCCATTGACACTCTTGATATTCCATGATGCTATCTTCATGATTAAACTTTGGTTTGAGTGAGAAGGTGCTTGTCCCCTGAGTGATATGCTATTCCTTGAATCTAATAGTTGGGTCCTTTATTGTATCTTTTTCTTTTTAGGTTTTTTGTTTCTTTTATTTTTATCCCCTCCCGTTTTCTTCATTGATATAAGCTAGGTAGTAGTTTCTATGCCCAGTCTAGATGTTTATCCATGACTTTGGGAGATTGAGATTTCTTTGGTTTTACCTTTCATCGGTTCCTTTTGTAAGAGTTGTATATAGGAACTCCCCTGATGTCAATATCCAAGGTACCTGACCTAACTATGATCCATGCAGACATGATTACATTATATACCCTCGCAGGGGTGCAGATATCCCGTTTACAAAATTTTAAATGCTGGTGTTTAAAAACACCCAGTAGAACCCTGCTGTCTTCGACATAGATAATCTTCATGATAATGAGTTGACCTCGGTGCTAAACCAGCGGTCAACATGTCCTTTATTGTATCTTTTTCTTTTTAGGTTTTTTGTTTCTTTTATTTTTATCCCCTTCTGTTTTCTTCATTGATATAAGCTAGGTAGTAGTTTCTATGCCCAGTCTAGATGTTTATCCATGACTTTGGGAGATTGAGATTTCTTTGGTTTTACCTTTCATCGGTTCCTTTTATAAGAGTTGTATATCTTCTTCTGATAGATTAGTTAGATGTTTTTCCCCATACATTTCAACAAGGGTTGGTAGATATATCACTTTCATTTTGATGTCTTTGGTTGGTTTTGACTCTTCCTCCTTACAGTTGGTATTATCCTCTTGATTTGATTCTGTTTCCAAATCATATTAGGTTGTAGATTATTTTCCTTGGGCTATAGATTATATTTCTATTGATTATTTTGTTGTATCCTTTTTCCTTTGTTTTGGATCCTCCTAGTTGGCTTTGGGTGATGGATGTGCCTCCTTATTTGCATCCAGTAATTTTGGCTCCAAGTCCTCCTATTTTGAGGCTAATGACTGGAAACTGTTGGTCACTTTGGGTGTACTAGGGTTCCCCTATTCCTGGAAACTGTTGGTCACTTTGGGTGTACTAGGGTTCCCCTATTCCATGTGATTCTTGCTTGATTTCCTTTTGCTAGGTACTTTGATGAAGCCCTCCATGTATACATTTTATTCATGTTTTCTAGCAATGACTATATTATTGAGTGGATAGTCCCTAAACATGTGTCCATGTTCATGGGATTTCCTACATTGGAAAGGGATATGCTCATTGTCTAGGGTTTGGTTCCACATGTATTGAAAGTGAATACAGATTGATTCCAAGAGGGTACTAGATACATTCATATATACACATATTCTAGAATATGCCATGGAATTACCTGTCCTAGATTATGGTTGGAGGCAAGTGATAGGAACACGACTTATTTTCATAAACATGATAGAGATAGGCTTTGGAGAAACAATGTTAAAGAGATCGCTACGCCTTCTAGGGAGATTCTCAAGTCCTTTGAAAAGATAAAGGAGGATTCCTTTAGTCATTTTAGTGATCTATATACAAAAAAGAATGGAGTTGAGCCTAAAATTATAGTGGCTATGCTGGAAAATATAACACCCACATTTTACCCTTAAGGAAAACAACTCTTTTATGCAGAAGGTGTCTGAAGAGGAAATTATAAAATCTAATTAGGACCCATCTCTGGACAAATTTGTTATACCGAATGGCTTTTCTATTCATTTCTAGAGGGAATGTTGGACCACAATCAAATTTGATCTTATTAGGATGATTCAGTATATCCAAAAATATTTTTGGATAGGTGGAGCACCAAATTCATCTTTCTTGGCTCTTATCGCAAAAGAATATAATCCCTCTTATTTTATAGGTTCAATCCTATTTCCTTGTGTAATGCTTCATATAAAATAATGACCAAAATCATAGTAAATAGGCTCAATAAGTTGCTTCCGAAAATTATCTTAGAAAACCAAGGGGGGTTCATTGAGAAAAGACAAATTGTGGATAACATTATTCTAGTCTAGAAAGTGATTCATTCAAGCATGATTAAAGGAGATAAAGGTATGATTGTTAAGATTGTCATGTAAAATGCATTTGATAGGGTTCACTATTCTCTCCTCTTCAATGTTCTATACAGGTTTGGTTTCAGTATGAAGTTTATTCATTGGATATCTTCATGTATCAACTACCCTTGGATCTCTCCTCTTGTCAATGGGTGATCCTCTAGTTTTTTCAGGGAAAGCATGGGGCTTAAGAAAGGTTTCCCTTTGTCCCCCCTACTATACATTATTATGGCATAATTGCTTAGTAGGTTGCTACAACATGAGCACAATATTGAGAATCTTCCAAGAATCCAAATCGTAAGAGGTGTCAAAAGCATCAACCATTCTTAGTTTGTTCATGACACTCTTCTTTTAGGTGGGGCTTCTACCATTATCACGAGAAGGTTTATTTCACTCAAGAATTTCGATGTTGATGCTAGTGGTAGCATCAGACTTGTATTTCCGCACAGGTCTATGTGTCTAGACGTGTTGAAATCGTTCAAAACCTTCTACTCTTGGATTTACTTTAATTAAAGGAATTATTAAAGTAAATTGTTTTTATTAATTAATTATGCAATTAGTTAATTGAGTTTTTTAAGGAAAGTGATAAAAGTAATTAGCATGTAATATTATCATGTAAATCTCAAGTGAGGTGAGAAGCAATCTCAACCGTCAATCATTTTGGAGATTAGAAATAGATTATAACTCATGATTATAAAAGCAAGGTTAGGGTGAAGGAGGAAGACACTTGATACCAATGTGTTGAGAAAGTTGACACAAAGAAGATTGGATCATGAAGGATTATGATTCAAGATCTTGGATAGGTGGAGAATGACTTCCATCTCGAGATCAGATCAAGGAGAAGATAGAATAGAGGTTGTTGTAGGTGGGTTTCAGTCATACGAACACACATATAAGAGTTGTGTTGTACAAATATTTTTGTACATGCTTTTTCATATGTGTACACTTGTGCCAGTGGAAACAATCATGTGTACGTAGGTGCATAGTAGGGAAATCCACGTACATCTCGAAAAACGTGTAGTTTTGGGTCACACATTAGATTAGACTTTGCTAGGTTTGTCTGTAGTTATATTTCTCTCAGTGGGTAATTATCCCTATTACGGGATCCATGATTTTAGCATAATAAAATCATTCTCAACGTTGGTTTTCCCTCCAGGGTTTTCCCAAGGGTATCTACCCAAAATATTGGTGTTCATGTGTGCATGATTTGATTTCCTGATTTTTGCTTCCACTATATTTATTGAGTTGAATATTTCAACAATGTATTTTTGTTTTCTGAGTTGCTAATCTGATTTGCAGTAAGGAAATCACTAGATAACAAGATACCTAGGTGTTGGAGTAAGAGATTTTCAACATTCGAAGATTAATCAACCATATCAAAAGTCAAATATATTCTTGGAATGTGAGTCAAAATAAAATTGCTACCCATTCTAATATTTTTCAATTTCCTTATAAAGATATCTGGTCTTCTTTCAAATATCTAGGCATGCCCATTTGTCTTCATTCCTCTTCTTCCAATTTGTGGTAGCAGGTTATATCCAAAATTAAGACTAAATTTTTTCAGTGGGGAGCACATTGGTTGAACCCTTAAGGTCGTCTTGTTCTCACTAAATCCCTATTATCAGCTCTATTGGTCTTTCAATATTCAACACTTTTAGCTCCTACTGGAATAAAACCATAGATAATGCATGAGATCGAGAAGTTCTCATGGTAGGGTGGTAACACAAATAGCAAAAGGTTTCATCTTGTCAGCTGGTCTATTGTAAGAGAACCTAAGACTCATGGGGGGTTGGGAATCAAGGATTTAGTTATGATGAATTTAGAAATGGGAGGCAAGCTACTTTGGTGATTGATTCCAAGGAAATATGATTGGTGGAAGAAAGTATTAGTTAGAAAATATTTCAAGGGTACTAGGAAAAGATGCTTGGAAGAGAATCTTTCCTCAAGGGAAAGCTTCCCCATATGAAAATTGATTAAATCCTCTATCCCAACAATACAACCTATTATCTTAGGTCCCTAGTGTTAGAATAAAAGAGATGTGCTCATTTTTCCATAGACAGTATCTTAATATTGTCACCCAACCATAGGCACGCAACCACCCCCGAGAACCATAACCTTGATAGATAGAATAATTATGGAAGCAATACCAGACCCAAAAGATAACCAAGATATAATGTATCTCTCTTTCTCCAAGAATAGCGTACCAAACAGAAATTCCATAAACCAGAAACCAAGACCAAAATCCCAGTTGCAGTAGTTGCAGCTGCACACCTTCTCCAAACTTGTGCACCACTTATATGTGTGAGTTGTGAGAGTGTGTATGACCAAATGAGCTCAAGTGCCCTATATTTATAGTTCTCTTTGTCTCATGTCTAGGATGACTTCTTCTTTTAGAGGTCAATACTTAAATATTAATTCGTTTATTGATTCAACATGTCTTCTAGGGTTTCTATACATATGTTTAGGGTGTCTCTAGCTTCCCGGAATATTCTAGTCTCGTCAATGGTTTCACATAGAGGTTAATACCTTCTGCAACTATCATAATATCAACACTCCCTCTTATATAGGGAGGTATTAAAGGCAATGGTCTTGAGCACAAACATACCATTCAACTGGTAGCATCATCGTAGCCACATAGGCTATCTCATGATCAAATCACGAGCACCATCACCACTATCAGTATCATCTGATAACATCAACTGCATCATATCTCGAGGCCATACTCCATCTGAGTAATTGGGAATGATGATGAATAGTTGTCCCAACAGATGTTGAAAGCCACCCTATGGGCTATAGAAACTATTCCTATAGGAATTTCAATCTCTGACTATTTTATAATTGGGTCATATGTACCATAGATATCAATCTCTACCCATATGCCTTATAAAATATTGGTCTCATATCAACCACCCTAATTAAGACGTCATGTCCTTAGGAGGTGGACTATTCAATTTTATCAGGCCAATAACTATGCCTCAAGAAGAATACCAGTCCATGATATGTCAACAAATCATCATAGCCACATAGGCTATCTCATGATCAAATCACGAGCACCATCACCACTATCAGTATCATCTGATAACATCAACTGCATCATATCTCGAGGCCATACTCCATCTGAGTAATTGGGAATGATGATGAATAGTTGTCCCAACAGATGTTGAAAGCCACCCTATGGGCTATAGAAACTATTCCTATAGGAATTTCAATCTCTGACTATTTTATAATCGGGTCATATGTACCATAGATATCAATCTCTACCCATATGCCTTATAAAATATTGGTCTCATATCAACCACCCTAATTAAGACATCATGTCCTTAGGAGGTGGACTATTCAATTTTATCGGGCCAATAACTATGCCTCAAGAAGAATACCAGTCCATGATATGTCAGCAATCTGTCAACATGGACCATTCTCCATGGGGAGAATGTCTTTCCACCAACAATTTGTTCGAGTAGGACCATTCTCTTCCTGGAGAATGTATGCCCATCAACACACTGACTATACATCTAGCTGGAAATCATCTCCAACACTAATGGTAGTCTCCATGGCAATTAGATAGCATACAACTTCGACAATGCCATCCAATAGAACACAATTGTGTCTATTCATATTAATATACAACTATTATCCAATGGTACACAACCACTCCTAGTAGGAAACTGCTACTAACCAATGACACACAATCACTACCAATGGATCACATCCACCACAGTAGCATACAATTATTGTCTCAAGAGACATACAGTCTCTACAACAATCATATCATCTAACATAAACCTGTATAAAAAATATCATGATACAAACTGAGTCATTTGGGCCATTCTTCCACTCACGTCTATGAGATCTGGAAGAGCATCTTCCCTCAGAAAGTTAGACATCAACCATGGGATATTTGGACTATTATTCTCAAGCATATAAGAATACTTGTCCTTGATTTCTAAACTTGGGCCATTCACATAACTGGGGCATTCTTTTGGCACTAATCACAATGAAACTTGGAGAGAATGAGTCTTCCATAGGGAATTACTATCCCTGATTGCTGAACTTGGACCATTCACCTAACTGGGCCATTCTTCTGGCACTAATCACAGTGCAACTTGGAGAGAATGAGTATACCCTAGGGAATGACTGTCTGGACCATTTCCTATGGAAATGATTGTCCTGCACAAACCTCCTATAATGGACCATTATTCAAAACTTCTCACAATTGTGAATTTCAAAATAATGACTGCCCATAGAGGCATGCCATTCTACTTGACCACTACTCAGAGTGACTGCTAAGAAGAATGATTTTCCTAGACCATTCCCCCACATTGGACATGAGGGGAATCATTTTCTATGGTACATCAAAAATCTATCAAACCATTTTCATTATGAAAATGATTGTCTGATCTGGACCATTTTCCAAACTGGAAAATGACTGTCTGCCATAAATCTTGGACCACTTTCCGAACTGGAAAGTGACTACCCAACCTGGACCATTTTCCAAATTGGAAAATGATTGTCCATATAATATATCAGTGCTCCCTCCCAACCTAGGGAGTAATCACTTCCTTTTCCAATAAGGAATTCATCTCCACGATTCTGAATTGTCTCTTAAGTACGCAAACTTTTCATCTTGGACATAGGCTTTACCAAATTATTTGATATATGCTCATTAGTGGAGATATACTCGAGAGTCACTTCTCCCCTTTGGAATTTATCATGAAGAAAATAATGCTTGATCTCAATGTGATTTGACCTATCATGGAACACCAGGTTCTCTGAGAGATTCACACAGCTCTGGTTATCACAATATATCACTGTCGAATCCAACACTTGATCAAACAGTACAAAAACTGAATTACAAATCCACACTGCTTCTGTACAAGCATCATAAGCTGCAATATATTATGCTTCTGCAGTGCTGAGTGCAACAGACTTTCGTTTCCTACTAGCCCATGATATCGTGGCGAAACTCAAACTAAAACATATTCAATAAGCACTTCTTTTGTCATATGCACTCCTTTCCCAATCTGAATTTATAAATCCATGCAGTTGTATATCATAACTCAAACGTCCCACGAAGCTGTTTCAAGGCATGCTTTGCAGTTACTCAATTTTCATGGCTAAGTTCCACCTAGAACTATTTTCACAACAAAGAAAATATCCGACTGAGTATTCTCCAAATACATTAACGAGCCATTCAATTGTTGATACAGGGAAGGGTCTACTGGATCCGAGTCTCTCATCTTCTTCATATATGTTATCATTGAAGTTTTCTATATATTTTCAATCCATCATCCCAGACTTTTAAAGAACCATTTCAATACACTTCCTCTGTCATGGGAAGTTTTCACCACGGTTCTGCTCTACATGAGAGGCTCTGCACTAGGTTGCTTGAATCCATACAAGGTCTTCTT
>CBVK0103636039.1:0-15044 GCA_900067695.1 Picea abies | reverse complement strand
TAAGAGTTGGTTGAGGGATATGACTCCCACCAAACGAAAAGGGAGAATAATAAGGCACCATGCGTCCAGACCCAAAACTAGGATTCACATAAGGTGATGAGATAGAGGATGGCAAGTGCGAAGAGACATCTAGCATACCATGAGATAAATGATTAGAGGCCCACTGTATTGGCTGAGTGTCATGCTTCAGCGTACCACTCGGAAATACAAAAGGATTTCTCCCCATGGAATGGTAAAATACCATGGTTTGGGTAGTGCTAACTGAGGGAGTCATAGGGGCTCCACTAACCGTAGCAATGAAAACTCACGACACAATTGTTATAGCCCTAAAATTCCCTACTCATGCATACATGGCATTGGCCTTCGTACTTGCATAATTTTCCAAATCACTACTGATGAACTCTATTTAAAAACCATTTTTTAGAGCATGTACGCGCCCTGTTTCACTGCTACCAGCGTACATACGCTTGTTTCATGCTAGAAAACCCGCGCAGATACGCTTGTTGCACACTAAAAAACCTGTGTATACCTACAAAAGTTGAAAAAATTAAAAGATTGTAAGGAATTCGGTCGAATTTATGGGCTATTGGAGATTTCCCAACCAATTCACCTTCTATAGCCCATCCCTCAATAACCTTCATTTTTTCATATAAAAGGAGGTCTTGGGGTCTCATTCCATAATAAAGCATTAAATGGTGAAACTCTACCCAAATTCCCAACCCTTCCTTGCCTAAGAATTTGCAACCTTTTGTGAGTTACTGCCTCAACATTCCCTCTCCATCCCCTTTTCTCCCATACAATCCATTCCCTTTCCTTTGAGGTGATCAGTAGATTGTGAGAATAGACTTATTGAAGGTGTACTTGGAGCATTATTAAAAGGAGCCCGGACTAGGTTCGTGAAGTGTTGTCCTGCAAATATTGTAAGCTTCAATATTTAATTAATGAACAAAACGATCTCTTTTCCATGTCCCAAATGATGTTTTTTATGTCTTTTATTTTATTTATACATAACAATTTATATATAACCTTAATTTATGAATAGAAATAGCATGCTTGTAGCCTTGTTTGCCTAGTTATAGATGAAGGTCAACTTTGGGAGGAGACTTGCAACCTTGGGAGCTATAGATCTTGAGGAGATCAATACCAAACATTGGATAAAAGGTATGGTTTATGACTGACTCTTTCACTGTTTTTTGTTCATCTATTTTGGAATGTTTGGGGTAGTGTATAAATTATGTTGAATTTTAGGGAGTCATTTTCTTTGTCTATACTTTAAAACCTGGTATAGTTATATGGGTATTTTCCTGCTAGCAGAATTGGCGACTCCACCGAGGAGTGTCTCTAGGGTTTTAGAGGGAGGTTTTTTGGGTTTTTAATTGTCTTCTTGATTTACTTTTGAGTTTCAGTCAAGTTCACTAAGTATTTTAAGGATTCCTGGTCACCTGCAAGGTGCATACCATCTTTTCTTTCCCTGTCAGTCTGCCTAGCCTTTTCTTTTTTAAAATTCTCAGAGGTGTATGTGCTTTGATTTGGCTCAACCTACATACATATGCACCCTGCACAGTAAACAACCCGCATACATATGTAGTTTGTTGATGCAACAACCTGCGTCTTTGTATCTTGGAAGTGTTTTTTAACAAAGAGAGGTCTATCTCTTTCATGATAGAAGTTTAGGCTTCTCAGGACTTTCTAGTTGAGTCTTCGAGAGTCCTTGTTTTTTGGCCTTAGATTGGGTTGAATATTCATTGTTAACTTGTGTATTAGTTTTATTTTGTTTTCCCTAGAGGTTTAGAGTGAACATTCAAGTTTTAGATCCTCCTTTTCATTTCTTGTTTGAATCCATGTGTTTATGCAGTTGGCTCATGGTATCTGTCAATCTTAGGTTTTGTTTTCTCTTTTTCCTATTTCTTTCTTTAAAAAACAAAAAAGAATTTTTACTTTGGTTTTTCTTGTTAAAGCAGTTCAAAAAAACAAAAAAAGAAATCCTCTTCTCTCTCTATGTTTCCTATCTCTTTTGGCTTATTTTTAGCTTGAATTTTTAGGGAAAATGAGTTCCATTTTGAAAAACAGTCCCCCCTCATGGCCATGAATCGTGTATTCATCAGTTCCTTTTAACATATTTTGTTAGTTCTTATTTTATTGGAAGAAAATAAAAAAACCTAGCTTGTTAGGTCACTTTCTTTCTTTGCATTTTCTTTACATTGTTATTTAAAAAATAAAAAGAAAATAGCATAGTGTTGTGTCTTCTTCTCACATTGAAAGAATTTCAGAAGAAAAATAAGAAATAAAATCCTTCTTTTCTAGTGTTCTTATAAGTTTCATTTTTTGCAAGAGTCTCAAACAACATCAGTTGCACGTTCATATCCTGTTAGTAAATCAAGCCTTAAAATTAACACTTAACTTAAAATGTTGGTTGTGGAGCCTGATTATCTTCCCGATTCATAGGTCTTTGTTTTTAGTCGTGTTTATACCCCATGAAGACTTTACACCCTAGAAAAATGTACACTCCACGCGGAGGAGTGCAAGGGGGGTTACCCCTTGCGGGGTCAAAGGGCAAGTGGGCCCCCAACGGGGGTTCAAGGGTGAATCCCTCGAAGGAAAAATTGCCTTGTAAATGCATATTGTAATTTTATAGTAAATTTGGACCATTCATTATAATGTTGCAGATCTGATAGTAGAAGTTATGTTAGGGTTTTTTTCCCTAGAAGGAAACCCTCTTTTATGAGGGAAAAGTATTGTGGCTATGGATTATTGCGAATATTATATTCTAAGTGAGGAGACTATGAGAGAAAGAAGAAGAAGTTAAAGTAGGTGTGTTGTAGGTTGTATCCCTTAATTTGTTGGATTATAATAAAGGAAGGACCTGCAAATTTCTCTGGTGGATGTAGACTACACTGGGTGAACCACGTATATCTATGTCTCTACTGTATTGTGTATCTTATGTGCTTTATTTCAGCATTTTTTTATTTTATTTCTCTTTGATCCTATTTTTCTAACATAAAATATATTAGACTTTTTATTTGTAGGGTTCACCCACTAGTTTAGGGTTTTAGGGACTTGAATTAGGTGTGAAGAAGAAACTTTTCAAGTCCATTTAAAACAAACATTGGATTATGAGATAGGGAGTTTCTTAAGTCCAATGTCGTAAGAGTTAGCTGGGACAACCCTCTAACACAGAAGATAAACATGAGGTCATGTGAGGAAAGGAAGAGGAGATAACCCCTCCAAAGTTGGATTAAATGTAGTGGGGATTGTATATTGAGGGTCTTTCTCGGGAACAATACCGACCGCATTTGCCTATGGAGCTTCATGGACCTTGAATATGTTCTATATCCTCAGTTGTATTCTGGAACAATTTCTTTTGGCACCCTTGAAGGGATTTAGACTTGTTATCCATCTTATTACGATCTACCTGATTGTCGACTATACCCGCCTGGTGACTGACTACGAGCTAGGAACCTAGTTTCCCATACGTTACAGACTTACACAGGTGACTACAAGGGTATACTGCGGTACCTAGGGAGAACGTCGGATCGTGCTTCATAGAGTATACCCAGAGGGTGCTTCCGTGTTTGAGTTGCACTTACACCGGTTAGTTTCTCTAGTGTTGATTGGCATAACCATCCTTCCCACTAGTTAGTCGACTACTTGATTTATCTTTAGGAAACTTTTAGTGTGTGCTCTGTGCTCCCTAGTTTTCCATAGTGAGTTAGTCATTCATTTCTTTGGGTCTCTGACCTAAGGTGGTAGACAACCGAATTTTCCATTCGTGACGAATTTTCAGTCTTCCACTTAGAAACATGGAGCCGCCTCTTTATAGGCATTTATTTTATACCACTGGTTCACTAGAGTCAGTGTGGGAGAACTTTACGGACTTGAACGATTCCACAAGGGAAGAACTAGTGCATAAGATATTCATGGAAGTTTTTTTTGATGATACCAACCAAGGAACCCCTTCCCAATGGGATTCTCGTGCTTTTCCTTTCTTTGGAAATGTTGGTGTCCCTTTGATGGCCACTTTGTACATTCCTGGGTATGTTGGTGTCCCTTTGATGGCCACTTTGTACATTCCTGGGTTGAATGTCAGACTACCGATTTGGTTGGGTACCATTCCAAATGTCTTGAATTCTCTTGATTCTTCTTAGTTAAGAACCATATGTCATGGGAATCATGTTGACGTTCCTTCATCAACAAAGTCATCACCTCCTCCACCTTCCTTCTCTGGTGAAAGTATAGCTATTATTAACTAGAATTCTAAACAAAATAGAAAGAGGAAGAATAGGAAGAAGAAATCACCAACCACTGTGAGTCATGTTGGAGATAGGTCATTGACCTTTGCAAATGATGTTGAAGACCATCACCCAACCTCTGCAAGTCATGATGGGGGAAAGAACCCAACATATACAAGTCATGTTGTGGGAAAACAACCAACCTCTACTAGTCATGTTGGAGATAGGTCGTCAACTTATACAAGTCATGTTGAAGACCATCACCCATCCTCTGCAAGTCATGATGGTGGCATGAAGCTAGTCCCTTCAAGTCATATTGGAGTTCAATCAACAACATTTGCAAGTCATGTTGGAGATAGTTCCTCAACCTCTATAAGTCATGTTGAATACCAACACCCAACCTATGAAATTCATGCTCATGGCATGAACCTAGTCCCTACAAGTCATACTAGAGTTCAATCACCAACCTATTCAAGTCATGTTGGAGATACAAGTCATGTTGAATACCAACACCGAACCTTTGCAATTCATACTGGGGGGACAAGTTTAGTCACTACTAGTCATACTGGTGATAGGTCTATAGCCTCTATGATTCATGTTATCGACCAACTACCAACCTCTCCTATCCATGTTGGAGATGTACAACCAACCACTGCAATTCATGTTGGGGGCACAAGTCTTGTCAATGCAGTTCAAATGATTGATATATCAACGACCTTTGTTATTCATGTTGGGGACAAGAAACCATCCACTACCAATCATGTTGGGGGCATTGATTCTATTCAAAAATCTAGACGGATAGGACGTAAGCCTAAGTTCCCTTATAAGCTTTGCAAGGGAGATCACCATACTCATATGTGCCCTCTCATTCTAGAGGCACACAGATTATGGTCCATGTCTAGAAGCTCTTATGATTCCGAGTCTTCTAAGGTTTCCTCATGATCTATTCAACCAGTGGTTAAGAAAGTGGTTGTTTCGATGCAATCTTCGTTCGATCCGACTCCTTTTTTGGGGGGTGATTTACCTCCAAACCATATTTGCTTGCATCCTATTCAACCAGAAGTTGAGGAAGTGGCCGTACTGATGCAATTCTCAATTGATCACACTCTTATCTTGGAGAGTTTCGAGTCTACCACAGTGGTCACACCGATGCAATCTTCGGCTGATCCTACTCTTCTCTTGGGGAGTAATGTGTCTACCAACTATATTTTTAGTATTTCTAGTTTAGTACTTTCAGAAAAAGGGGGTATTCCACTCATTTCGAGCAGACCCCCTCCAAGCCCTAGGATGGTTTCCTTTGATTGGAATGAACTTTTTGAGCCTCATCTTCCTTCTTCTTCACCCTTTCAATTAAGGGTTGAAGTTAATTCAAAAAACAGTTACAGATGCATTGTAGATGAAGGAGCCTTCGCAAGTATTTTATCCTCCTCAGCTTGGAAAGCTTTGGGTTCTCCCGAGCTTGTCACTTCTTCGCATGAGTTGTTGGATTTTGACAGACGTCGTAGTGAATATTTGGGGGTTCTTACTCAGTTTCCTATCTCATTAGGTTGGAAGATTTTCCTTGCTGATGTTATAGTGGTGCAAAGCCCATTAGATTTCAATATGCTTCTTGGGTGTGATTATGTATATGCTATGAATGTTGTGGTGTCTACGCTCTTTTGGGTGATGCATTTACCTCATAATGGAAGAATTTTCATTATCGACCAGTTGGCATCTAATAATCACCATCATAATTCGACATTAGTTCAGGTTGACCCTTTATATGTTCCTAGTTTTCTTGTAGACTCTACCCCACCATGGGTTAATTATGTTGAGTCTTATCCTCGATGTTCAATTTCTACTAAGCAGGATCCTATGGAATCATGTTTCCCTTCTCGAGACATGGTATTGAAATTGATCCTTTGGTTTATCGAATGGGGGAATGGGAGCCCTTTCTTCCCCCTCTTGGTCCAAGTGATCTTGAGTTTCCTTTTGAGCATGGTATCACTATTTGTAGACCCTCAAGCAATTGCAAGGGAGATCACCTTACTCATTTATGCCCTGGCCTTCCAAAGGAAAGAAGATTGTGGTCCCTATCTACAATCTCTTGTGATTCTAAGTCTTCTGAGGTTTACTCATAGCCTATTCAACCATTGGTTGATGAAATGGTCATGCTGATGAAATCTTCGACCGATCCCACTCCTCTTTTGGGGGGTGTTGTGCCTTCCAACCATGTTGTCTTGTAGCCTATTCAAACAATGGTTGAGGAAGTGGTCGTGTCGATGAAATCTTTGGTTGATCCCACTCTTCTCTTAGAGAGTGTCGAGTATACCAAAGTGGTCATGTCGATGCAATGTTCGGCTGATACCACTCTTCTCTTGGAGAGTGTCAATTCTACCAAAGTGGTCATGCCGATCCAATGTTTGGCTGATCCCACTCTTCTCTTGGAGAGTGTTTAGTCTACCAAAGTGGTCACTCTGATGAAATATTTGGTTGATCCCACTCTTCTGATGGGGATTTATGTGTCTGTTGAATATGTTTTTAGCATTTCCATTTCAGTACTTTTAGAACAAGGGGGGATTCCGCACTTCGAGCACACCCCCTCCAATTCCTAGGATGGTTTCCTTTTATTGGAATGACCTTGTTGAGCCTCACCTTCCTTCTTATACACCCTTTCAAATAAGGGTTGAAGTTAATTCAAAAAAAAATTACCGATGTATTGTGGATGAAGGATCCTCCGCAAGTATTTTATCCTCCTCGTCTTGGAAAGCTTTGGGTTCTCCCGAGCTTGTGTCTGCTTCGTATGATTTGTTGTCTTTTGACAGAAATCCTAGTAAATATTTTGGGATTCTTCCTCAGTTACCTATCTCGTTAGGTGTGGAGACTATCCTTGTCGATGTTATAGTGGTGCAAAGCCCATTAAATTTCAGTATGTTTCATGGGCATGATTATGTATATGCTATGAATGTTGTGGTGTCTACGCTTTTTCGGGTGATGCATTTCCATCATAATGAAAGCATTGTCACTATCGACTAGCTGGAATCTGATAATCATCATCATAATTCAGTGTTAGTTCAGGCTTCCCCTTTATATGTTGCTAGTGTTCATGTAAACTCTACCACACCACGGATAAATTATGTGGTGTCTTATCCTTGGTGTTCAATTGCTCCTAAGAAGGAACTTGTTCACTCATGTTTTCCTTCTTGAGACTTTGTCTTAGTAATTGATTCATTGGTTTATCCAATGGGGGCATGGGATCCCTTGCTTCCCCATATTGGTCTGAGTGGTCTCTAGTCTCCTTTTGAGTCCGATCTCATTGTTTGTAGATCCGCAAGCCCTCATGCTTGTGATTATTCGTTGGTAGACTCTGCTAGTCCTGGCCAGAACCTCCATCATCATATGGAATATGGTCAATTTACTTCTCCCTTTGGGACTGTCGACCCTCCTCATTCATGTGATTTATCATATTTTTAATTGCCTTTGGATGAGGCTATCCTTGAAGCCATGACTACAGTTTCTATACCATGGGAATACTTAAAACATGGTTTGTGTTTTCTTCCCTTTTGGGAGACTTTCCAAGTTGACTATAGAAGAGACTCTTGGTCAAAGCCTAGCAACGTGCTCTACCTGAACTACTACCACACATGAGTCGTAAGGTTGTGTGGTGCATTGTACATATTGTACAGTCTAAGTTTGTTTTTTTCAAGTTTTGTATTCAGTAGCAACTCTTATTTTTTGAGTTTTTTATCGATATTGGATCTATTAACTTATGGATGAGTGTTATTTTCCTTATATGAAGGATCTTGGAGACAGATTTATCTTTGACATTTGTTCATAGTATCGATCCGTTCTGACAGGTATTGACCTCAAAAATGGCATATAGGTTAGGTTTTTCTTGCATTTTTGCATTATCTATTTCTTGGTTCATTTGGAATTAGGATCGACCCCACCTAAGTGCGACATGGAACCTTCTCAGGTTCTTTAGAAGTGTTGTAATAAAGTGGTAGAGCCTACCTCTGCATGGATTCCCTAGGTAGGTACTTTGTTGTATTTTGGTTTCTATGCTATCAGGTTTGACTATAGGCTTGGGAGTCCTCAATTACTCCCTTCATGATTACATATTGAAGCCTCATTCTTTTTTCTAATCATCATTCTTGGCCTTACCTTCGGGAATCCCTAACGAGAACTCTTTGTTTTCTTTCAAGATCGCTTTAAAATTCGAAAGAAACATCCAATGAGACTGTATTTATTCTTTTCAATATTGTATGGATTACTTGAAAAAAGTATCCCCCTAGAGTCTTCTTTAAGACCTTTTTCAGACTCTCTAAAATTGAAAAGAATATCGAGCGATCTTGTTGCCCTTCATGCTCGCCAAATTCAAATTTGAAGGCACATATGTCCAGCAGTAGTTTACCCCTTTTTCGGTCTGGATGGATAATTTTACAAATAAAGGTATGCTCCAGGAAATTCAGTTTGCTAGAAGAGTATTATCAGGCGTAATTTTAACCCCTTTTTCAGGCCTAAGGGACTAAATTTTTGAAAAGAGGAACATTCTCCTTGGTTTTGGTTTATCACCTTTTTCGAGCCTTGGAGATTAATTATGAAAAAGGAACTCCCCCAGAGTCCATAGTTAATCTCTTTTTAGACTCCCTAAAATTGAAACGATCGTTGAGTGACCTTGTTCCTTCACACTCATTAAATTGGTCAAGAAGAACATCTACTTGGCATGATTTTAACCCTTTTTCCAGCTAGTAGATTATAGCGGAAAAATGTATGACTCAGGAGATTCTTCTCGCTAGGAGAGTTCTCCTCAATTAGTTTTATATTTTTTTGGGATAAGGAGACTAAACTCAGAAAAAGGTTTTGATTCAATAATTAAGCTCTTTTCAGACTCCTTAAAATTGAAAATATTGTCGAGTGATCGTCTTTATCGCACTCGTTAAAATGGTTTTGAAAATATGTATTTTCAGTACAAGTTTAACCCTTTTTCAAGCCGATTGGACTAACTATGAAAAAGGTACTCCCTAAAGTCTTCTTTTGCACTTTTTTCAGACTCTCTAAACATGAAAAAACTATTGATCTTACCTTCTCTCGGCTCGTAAAAATTTACATAGAAGGGGTATTACTCTGTCATGCTTAATTTCATTGCATGTATCATCTTTGTGTATTTTTCCTAATGTCGGCTCCATGTTTCTCTCAACTGAGCCTTTGAAGCATTCCTTATATGCAAGCCTCACAATACTTTTTTCCTCTGCGATCTGGCACCTTGACCCATGGAGGAATTTTCCTCGAGTGTCCTTATCTTGCACACGTCTCCTTGCCCTAAGAATTAGTATGTTCCATGTGCTTGAAACCCGTTTTCTTGCTCACGACAATTGTTTCTCCTTTGTAACATAGAATTCTTTTATTCCTTTTCAAGCTTGTTAAAAAATTGAAAAAGACAAAAAAAATCAAATATTCCAAAAAGAGGAGAAGGGAAATATACATTGTTTTTTTGGAAGCAAAGATAGTCTCCCTTGGACAAAGCACATCCTTTCATTTGATTGTCAAGCATTGGAATCTAGTATGACCATAGGAAGTGGTTCTCGCTACATAGAGTTGTGTCCTCCTCCATTTGGTTACTCTTGCAAACATATGGAGAGTTTGTGGTGCCTCATGTATCACAAACTTATGTCAATGTCATGCTGCCTGAGTCTGATCATCTTTCATATCACAAACTTATGTCAATGTCATGCTGCCTGAGTCTGATCATCTTTCATGCTTTTGTCTAAGAGAATTTTTATCCATCTTGAGTGAGAATTTCTGCATTTTTTCTCTTGACTTTCATGAGTTGGTCATCCCGAAAATCCATTCAAGTCCAAATTTGAAATCAATGAAGTTATCTACCTGATCATCGAGATCCTCCATTATTTTCCCGACGGCTTGTCGTAGACCTCAGAGTAGTGATTATTAAACTCCCATTGTACTCCTACCTGATTTTTGAATATCTTGAAGTTGTTTCTTGAGCTATGAAGTTTTCATCTCCAGCCGTAGGCGTCACTAGCTTCTTGAAGATACATATTGTACTTGTATATATTCGACTAATTTTGAGATGTAGATCCAATATGTATTGCTCTTGGCTACACTTTATATAGTTATATGACATAGATATTTAGTTTATTTGATTGGAAACCATGATTTAGTTCATACCGAACATGGTTATGCATGCCTTAGAGAGACAATTGTTGTTTTGCATATGGCACCTCTCGAAATCTAGTCCTAGGCTCACTCGATTTCATGCATTCTCATTGGTGAAGATATTGTAATGTATTTCGGCCATCATTTTCTCTATTGACCTCATATATTAGGGGGCATTTGTTATAGCCCTAAAATTCCCTAGTCATGCATACATGGCATTGACCTTCCTACTTGCATAATTTTCCAAATCCCTGCTGAGTAAATCTATTTAAATAACCATTTTGTAGAGCATGTATGCGCTCTGCTACACTACTACCAGTGTACATAAACTTGTTTCATGCTATACAACCTGTGTACATATTCTTGTTTCACACTAAACAACCTGTGTATACCTCCAAAAGTTTCAAAAATTAAAAATTTGTAAGGAATTTGGTGGAATCTATCGGCTATTGGAGGTTTCCCAACCAATTCACCTGCTATAGCTTGTCCCCAAACCAAATAACCATCCTTTATTCATATAAAAGGAGGTCTTGGGGTCTCATTCCACAATCAAGCATTATAATGATGAAAATATTCCCAAATTCCCTTCCCTTCCTTACCCAAGCATTTGCAACCTTTTGTGAATTACTGCCTCAACATTCCCTCTCTAGCCCTTTTCTCCCATACAATGTATTCCCTTCCCTTTGAGGTGATCAATATATTGTGAGAAGAGGATTATTGAAGGTGCACTTGGATCATTTTTAAGAGGATACTGAACCAGTTTCATGGAGCATTGGCCTGCAAAGGTTGTAAGCTTCAATATTTTATTAATGAATAAAAGAATATCTTTTCCTTGTCCCAAATGATGGTTTTTATGTCTTTTCTTTGATTTATACATAACAATTTATATCTAACCTTAATTTATGAATAGAAATAACATGCTTGTAGCCTTGTTTTCCTAGTTGTGGATGTAGGTCAGCTTTGGGAGGAGACTTGTAGCCTTGGGAGCTACAGATATTGAGGAGATCGACACCAAATGTTGGATAAAAGGTATGGCTTCTGACTAACTCTTTCACTATTTTTTATTCATATACTTTGGAATGTTTGGGGTAGTGTAGAAATTAGATTGACTTTTAGGGAGTCATTTTCTCTGTCTATACTTTAAACCCTGGTGGATGTAGGTCAGCTTTGGGAGGAGACTTGTAGCCTTGGGAGCTATAGATATTGAGGAGATCGACACCAAATGTTGGATAAAAGGTATGGATTCTGACTGACTCTTTCACTATTTTTTATTCATATACTTTGGAATGTTTGGGGTAGTGTAGAAATTAGATTGACTTTTAGGGAGTCATTTTCTCTGTCTATACTTTAAACCCTGGTATAGTTATACGGCGGTTTTCCCACTATAAATAGTACAAAATCCTAAGGCCAACTAATAATCAGTGAGAACACCAAAATAAACAAAAGGCTGATATGCACACAAACATGATAAAGTGGTTGAAAGCGGCCCCCCTCCCTAAAGTAGGTATGCCTCACCCAAGAGGGGCCTAAGACTCTCTTCAAAAGATTGAAGGTATTAGAATCATTTATAAGGGCCCTCATGGGCTTAAAAACTAGTCATTTAGATCCCCCTGGAGAGGTAATCCTCCATAAAGGTTGTGTGTTGTATGATCCTTATTTGACTCAGGGTACCTACAAAATAATCCCTGCAAGTAACCTATGTGGCTATCTATGTTAATCAATTAATCCACCATGATATAACCAATGCATAGGTGAAAATTCATAAGTCAGGTCTACCGTATGGGTAGGGTAGAAAATCCCAAAAACTATAAAGCATCACCTCTCATAGAGGTAAAGGTACTAGCAAGACCCCCATATAAGAATAGATCCCCAGAAATATCTCTAACTTTAAGAAGGTATTGGAGGGATATCTCCTCATCTGACTTCACACGACCTTGTGCTTAACTTAGGTGTGAGAGGATCCTCTTGATGGCACCAATTATACAATGGATTTCACCACTGCCTTAGTCAAACACATATGTTGAGTTTAATAGCCTTGGATAATTTTACTCACAAAATCCTATTCCAAGGCTCTAAATCTCCTTAGTCAAACACATATGTTGAGTTTAATAGCCTTGGATAATTTTACTCACAAAATCCTATTCCAAGGCTCTAAATCTTAAGCTAGTTTGTGCACCCTAAAATATAAAATTGTTTCTAATCAATTTTAAATTTATCAGCATTACTTTTAGTGGGGCTTTGTTTACTCAAAATGTGTGGTTGTGAAATTGATGATGTTATGACTCAACAAGTAAAAGAAATGAATATGAATATAATGAAAAGTCCTAACTTCAATTCTTAATAAATGATAAGCTTTTCAAAATGCAATTTTCAATTCAATTCTGCAATTTAAAATAATATGCAATCTTTCCATACATGTACTAAGATCAATGATAAGAACCTAAAAGATCAAATGCCAACAATGAAAAATGTATACTTTTGTATTTTCAATATAAAAGAATGAAAATGAAAGGATTGAACAACAACTTGATATAAAGATCCTACTATAAGAAAATAAAGACAAACCAAGTAAAATATCAAGAAGCAAACACCCAGCCCAATATGCAAGGACAGCCAATGAAAAGGATGATGAGAAAGAAAAACCACACGAAAATTCAAGCAAAGAAAGGTTTCCTATCACTCTCCAAGCACATAACAATCATGAAAGAGACCTAAGAAGACTCAACAACCATCAAAACTTACCCAACAAACATCAAACTCAACAATCAAGAAAACAAAGATGATGTATGCAATTGTTCAGGAGAAAACCACATATGTATGCCTCTTATAGAATGACATCTCGTGTATGTACACATCTGTCAAAGGAAAACCCACGTATATGTATTAAAACACTACTAGGTTAAGGATAAGGCCAAGAACCTCAAACTCAAAGTGAAAAAATGTTGTCAAGGAATCAGACGATAAGAAACTTAAGATAACCAAGAGAAATCAAAGGACAAAAACACTCCAAACCCAGAAAAGAAGATTCAACCCCCAGTTTGGTCACCAATTCTGTTATGAGAAAATTCACTGTATGGAATGGAGTAAACCACAACAGACAAAAATGATTGCAGAAATCAACTCTAATCTCAAGTATTTTATATACACAAACATGCTAATAAGACAATATAAAGAGCCTACCTCGTCCAGACGTTTGATGAAGTCCACCATTAAGCACTTGACTCAAATCTATACACCTACAACTTGTCCTCAACAACCAAGATATGCAAGCATATGGTGATAATATATAAAGTTAGAACATATAATATCATAATCCATCAATATTCATAAAAAGTACGCCCATGGAATAACAATTCAAATATTTCTAAGAAATTAATTGGATGATAAAAGAGTATTTCTATTAAAATATGAACAACAGAAGTGTATGAATGACAAACATCCATGTCAGCACATCCCAGAACTGAGAAACTAAGTCCCTTCCAGCTGGGCCTCCACCACTTCAATCCTCCACCAAAGGAAATATCATATAAGAGAGAAAATGAGGTTCTTCATGAAATAGGGAACAACTTGGGGGTTGAACAATGTGTTCAAACTTAAAAGGACAAAGGGATGTAGACTCAATATGAAGTGAATAATGTAATACCCCTAGGTTGAACCCCAACTATAAATGTAAATGAAAATGTACTTAAGCTGGTGAGTTGTTTGATATCATTTTTCCATGCACCTTCCATGGTATAGTACTCACAGGTACTGCACACTAAATGATGAAGTGTGCACATTCCAGGATACCATGTGCAACAAACTTAAGTGCGCACAATTTTGAGACCAAATATGCTTTGTGCATATGTTCTTTTTTATAGGTTGGTGATCCAGTTATTATAATCTAGGAGGATTATGTGTTGAATTAGGCCAGAGAGCCTAGATGCTAAAGGCTAGTGAGCCTATTTTTGTATATGTCTTATCATTAATGTAATACATTGCTACGTGTAGGCCGACCACAATAAAAGAGTATGGGGGACTAAACTCCACTAGTTAGGGAAAGTGGGGCCTAAAAGTTAAGGATAAGGGAATATACTAGGGAGATTAAGCCAAAAATGAATATTATATTAATATTCCTTAAAGTATAAAGTATGGGTAATTATTTTATCCTAAGTTTTAAGGATGGGGACAAGTGGGACAAAGTAGTTCTCGACATGACAAGTGTCAAGTTGGGAACATGCACACATATAGTTTGGAATGAGTTCATTCTCCTATGAATCCATCATCATTCACTCACTCATTCATTTTTCCTTCGTACCTACCTGGACTTGTACATGTACCTGTACCTATAACTATATATGTACCTTCATGTCACTGTACCTGTACCTGTACCTATACCTAGTTAGCTTAGGAGCTGGATTGAAGAAGCAGGTTGGCCTGTGGGATATTAAAGAGGTGGGTTGTTAGGCCTGTGAGAAATTTATCTCTAGGTGAGAGAATTGTTGGGAATTGATTTCTCGAAGGTGCCAAACTGCAACTAGAGAGCTATGATACTTCCTGTTGGACCTATTGTTGAAGCCCCAGAAAGGAAGTGGGGCAGTCGAAGGACTGTTGAGTAGAGAAGGGGCACACTTCCTAGGGTGGGATAGGCATGTGGGGAATGAGGGACTATAGGTTGTT
>CBVK0103636038.1:0-10993 GCA_900067695.1 Picea abies | reverse complement strand
GATTTACACTCTTTCCCTACACGACGCTCTTCCGGTCTTAGCAGGCTGGAAGGGATAGAACAAAGTAGATGGAATTAATTTTGGCTACAGGGGAAAATGTTTCATTATAGTCAATGCCTTCAACTTGGGAGAATCCTTTTGAAACTAATCGAGCCTTGTGTCTTTCAACACTTCCATCTGAGGCATAATTAGTTTTGTAGACCCATTTACACATGACAAGTTTTCTTCCTTTCGGAAGAGGTACAAGATCCCAAGTATTGTTCTCCATTAAAGAGAGATACTCTTCATTCATTGTTGTATCTCAATATAGATGACCTGAAGATTTTGCTAATGTCTTTGGATCACGAGTCTCTAAAAATTGAGCCAAAATAGAAGAGGCTCAATGGAACTATGAACATGTTCGATGTTGATCTGCAGGATCACCGACAATATCATCAACCACTTCCCATGTTGAATGAACCCATCTAGGAAGCAGTGGTGTTGGTGTTGGTTCATGTTCAATGGAATCATCTAGAGGAATGTGAGCAGGTGGAGGTGGATTTTCATTCTCACTATCATCATTTGAATAATATGAAAAAAAAATAGAAAAAAAATATGACATAAACTTCGAAGATGTCTCGTAGGCCGAAGAAGGAACGAATGTCGAATTAGGCTCGCACACCAATATAATTTCATCAAATTTGACTTCCCTTCTAATAATAATTTCATTGGAATGATGTTGAAAATTTCTATAAGATTTGACATCTTCAAAGTATCCAACAAAATACACTTCTCACTTTAAGGTTGTAAATATTTCCTTTTCTCATTGGGAATGTGAGCCCATGCTACACTGCCAAATAAACGAAAGTGACTTATATCTAGCTTAATGTTATTCCATGCTTCTTTCAATGTTAAAATTTTTAGAGCCTTTATGGGAGTATGATATAATATGTAATTTGCACAGTTAATGGATTTTGCCCAATAATTAAGAATTATTCCCTTAGAATCAATCATACAATTAGACATTTCTTTTAGTGTGTGATTCTTTCTTTCAACAACACCATTTTGTTGTGGTGTATATGGAATAGTGTGTTGCATTTGGATTCCCTGTGCAGTGTAGAAACTTGTAAAATTGTTCTTTGCATATTTGTCTCCATTATTTGTTCTTAACCTTTGAAGTTGATGACCAAATTGTTTTTCTACAAGGGTCTTGTAGGCCAAAAACTTGTGAAACACTCCGCTCTTAAGTTTTAAGAAGTAAACCCAAGTGTTTCTGGAAAATTTATCAATGAAGGTTAAGAAATAATTGCACCTAGAAAAAGAAGGAGAGGAAAGTGGACCACACAAATCACTATGAACAAACTACAAAGGGGCCAAGGCATGCCAAGAGGCACATTTGTTAAAATTTTCCTAATGATGTTTTTCAAGAACACAACCGGAAAAAACACCATCTCTGGAAGAAACTAGAGGAAGACCAATCATCATCTATTGATTCCATAGTTTCTATAATGAACGATAGTTTATATGAAAAAACCATTCTTGCCAAATTTTTCTCAAGTCATCGCTACGAGAAACAAAAAATGATGGAAAAGATGATGAACCAAAGTTGTCAAACTTGTATAACCTGGTAATATCATTAGAAATTCTAGTTTCAACAACATTCTTAGGATCTTTTAAATCATTAATTACAACTTGGTAAGGTGAAAAATATATGGTTTTATCTTCACTTGAATGAGTAATCTGATATATTGATAGAAGGTTGCAGGAAAGACTTGGAACACATAATACGTCATTGAAATGACTATTATCTACTTGAATTTTTCCAGGACCTACAACACTAAGATATCTATCATCACTGACAAATATTTTATTCGTGTTGCATTCATTAAGAGAAGAAAATATGGCTTTATCCTTAGCCATATGATAAGATGCTCCAAAATCAATAATCCACTCATAAGAAGAAGAAGTAGACGTTTCATTGAGGGAGAACCCATTAGAAGAAAGTGAATGTCCTTGAGAAGAAGAGTTAGAAGAAGAAGAATCAATACTAATGTTGTGATTCTTAATCGTTTCTTCCAAACCTTCCATCTTCTTAAAACATTTGGACTACTCATGACCATATTTCCCACAAATTTTGCAATGTCTATCAACCTTCTGATTTTTAGATTTTTCTCTTTTGTCAACATTGGGAGCAAAAAATGGTAGATAGGTTTTGGGACCCTTGTTTTGCTTGTTTTTGTGGAAAGGATGTTGCTTCTTGGGATTCTTGGATTTATTGTTCTTCTAGACCACTAAGGCTTTTTTTTATGTACCTAAAGTGCTAATCAATCCAATTTGCTCAATATTATTTTTCTTTCACAAAAGGAATCAAGAGATGGTTCTTTATAAGCACTCCCTAGAGCTTCTCTAGTGGCATAAAAATTAGATACAAAAACATAATATGCACTACCTAGCTTAGAAATAATAGATTATATGCATTGATCTTCATTCATATATAGTTCTCATTCTATACACAAAATTATAAGTGTTTTGAGCTTAGACAAATAATCTTCAACACAAGGAATATTGTTTTGACTTAAATTCATTAACTAATTTTCCAACTAGTGGGCTCGAATGATATTGTGTTCACCAAACATAGCTACAAGATTTTCCCAATCTTTATTGGGGTCATCAAGTCTTTGAAGGTGAAACCTTAAATAAGGATAGATGGACATTTTGATTAGTCTACATGCTTTGTCATTCCTACTAACCCATTTGGAATAATTATCATCATCAATGGGTTCTTGTTATTTTCCCAAGGTAACCTGGGACAATCCTTTACTTCTTAATACATCCCCCATATAGGATTTCCATGAGAAGTAGTTTGTACTAGTAAGCAAAATATCATTAGGAGAGGCATATTTTTTTTTTTTGTAAATAAAAATATTTATTACCTAAAAAATATGTTGTAATCATACATAACGGAGTCATGTATGGAGATCTACCACCTCTTCTACTAGTCAAGTGGAAACCAGAACATGTGGCGACCTTCTGTTTTGTTTGGCTCATGGAAAAAAACTTCCACCTATTCCGCCAAACAAATGGAAAACAAAGAAGGTGGCAGGGGATTGTAATGTCTAAACTGTCTGAGCATAAAGAGAGAATTTTGAACAAGAGAATGGAAACTTCTACTATATCTTTACAAAATTAGTGCATAATGCTAAAAGGAAAGGACTACGCATCAGAAGAACTAGTGAAACTTGTGCCAGCATAAGTTCCACCATGAGGAGTGAAAACGTATGGTTGTGCACAGGTCAAGCATCGCTGCTGGCTCCGTGAACTTGAGAGAGCATCATAGATAATTTCAAGTCGGCTGGTGAGAAGGGTATGCCTGTTTATCTATTTCTACATATCCCTGCAGATCTCAAAGATGATTTCTAGATCCTTTGGCATGAGGAGACAGGTGGATTTTGAGTCCCGGTCTAGAGCTGAGGAGGGTGGAGGAGGCTCAATTGGGAAGTTGACTGATGAGATCTCTTCCTAAATTATGCAAGTCTCCCAGTATGAGGCCAAAGCTGCAGTGAGGATAGAATGGATCGTGTTAAGAGGGTCATGGGGGTATGGAAAAACATACAAAAGGGAGTCCGATAGAATGCTAATTGGATCTGCTGGAATCTCTTCTTCTACAATAGCCACTAGAGGCTTGACATGCCCCCCAACTTGACAAATCAAAGAGGTCGAAGATTCCTAGGTGAGTTTGTAAATTCTACGCTACGTGGTAGCATAGTTGTACCATGAGGGCCCTCTTTTGGGTTTACCACGCTCTCGTGGCATGGCGGTGGAGATAAACTAGACTCTGAGCCGCTTGAGAATTTGCAGAGCAGGGAGAATGACAAGAGTCGAGTGGAATGAACCATAACATACTTGGAGGAAGTGGAGGGGCACCAAAGGTGATGAAATGACCTTGCACATGCCTCCCGTACCCATTATCATCTGCCATCCATGGTGCACTAAAGGAGGCATTAAACCTACACGAGGGAGTTGTCGAACCTGCTCTAAATTTCTGTGAATGTTACCCTCCCTACGAGAAATGGAAGTGAGGGTGGCAAAATGCGCTATTAATACTAGGATCTTCATGCTAGCGATGTGGCACCCCATATGGGGCAAGGAAATCATGTTGAGTGATTTCCATGCACTGGAGCAACAATGGGGGAGATGGGGAGATTCGAGCATCCATTTGGATATTATCTTACTTTGAGACGACACCTTAATTAGCTAGGTGATATGATACTTTGTTGGCCTCTCTTTTCATGTGGGAGGGGATGAGAGTGAGGGTGGGTCACAGGAGGGTTTTGAATTCTTCAAGCAAGCCCAAAAGCCTCCATCTTGGGGAGAATTTTTATGGAATGGAACCATTGATGATTTTTGAAACCAACGAGATTATCACTTGGTATTCCCCTTCCACAATGAGTTGGCTTATGTTGTGACAGGTAGACAATTTTACCCCTTTGATGAGACTCCACATTTATTCTACATTGTTTTTGTTGAGTCTTAAGTGTCCCGCTATGATGTGTAGAATTAATCCAATACTATCTCAGAGAATGACACCAAATCCTGCTAGTCCTGGATTACCCTTTGAAGAGCCATCAAAATTTAGTTTAACAAATCCTTGAAGGGGGAGGGGGGGGGAGACCAAGAGGAGGGGATGTGAGTATGAATGGAAGAAAGAGGGGGGGTTTTGGAGAGGGAGAGAGGGGAGATTCAACTACCACAATGAGAGGATGAGGATTTTTGGTGGATTTCATTGAAGATCTTCCTGTGTCCAATGGCCAACTCTAATGGTTTTCCAAATAAGTGTAATGATATTTTCCCAGGTAGTGAGGGGAGGGGGGAATGGTAGTGGAAGAGTCTTTTGTTTCTCTCTTTCCAGATATGCCAAACAATGAATCCTAGTATAGTTTCCAGATGCGGTCTAAAATTGGGATATGATAATTTTTCAACCCCCAATTTTCGATAGTACTTACAATGTTGTCATTGTTTATGTTGGTGCGACGCATTATTTGGGCTGCGAGATCCCAAATTGCCCCACTATGAGGGCATTTATTTAAAATGTGCTCCATTGTTTCCTCCCATTTCCAGCAGAGAAGGCATATCTATGGTCCTACAAATCCCCTCTTCCAATGATTTTCCCAGGTGAGGATGCAATTTTGGGCCATTAGCTAGAGGAAAATTGAGATTTTCGGCCAAAATTTGGAATTCCATATGGTACTCTAGATGTGCTATTTTGGTTTCATGTGGTAGTTTTCATGAAGGTAGTAGGATTCCTTTATTGAGAAGTTTCTTGTTGGCAAGTGTACCCACCTAAGGATGTCCGGTTCTTCACTAATACGAATCTTCCGCTACGAGGCTATTTCACACCAAGGTTGTGTATCACTGTCCTCTGGTATGTTAAGTTCATGAGGCTGAGTCTTCCATATGTGCTAGGGGTGGTGTTGAGAATTCGCCTACCACAAATCCTTTATATGAAGTGGATTCTTGCATTGCATTTGCTGGTGGAGGGGGAATATCTATTCTATTGAGTGCAAAGGTGGAAATTGCTTCCAGGAGTCCTGCCAGAATAGGGACCCCTCTCCATTGTGAATCTCCCAGAAAGAATATTTTTGTATGAGAGGGCGGTTTCACCAAGCTACATTGCATATGTTGGAGCCTTGGATCTGGTCATTGAGTCATATCAGGAGGTCCTCATTGGTGGTCGGTATACATTTGTTCCTCCACATTCTAGCCCATAACTCTGTGGGATTTTTGAGCCAATGCCTATGCGATTAATATTTCTCGGATCCCTCAGACCCAGTCCACCTATGGATTTCGGGTGACAGATTTTGTCCCAACCAACTAGATCTCATTTCTTGTCAAGATGGTGTCCGTTCCAAAGAAATTTTCGCTACATATTCCTGATGGCTTTTATGACTGACTGTGGCACTGCTAAGGCAGTAAATAGGTAGGTCGAGAGAGCTTGAAGAACTGATTTCAGAAGGACTAGTCAGGATGCAAGATTAAGAGGTCAGAAGGTCAAATTGTTTATTCGATTGGAGATGGATAGCAGGAGGCTGTCCCAGGAGATGTTGCGAGTTAATGCACTCGTGAGGGGTATTCCAATATAATTGGATGGAAGGGAGGTCTTGGGGATACCCAGAATTATAGAGATGTGGGTTTGGACCACCAACGAGGTGTTGAAGAAAAAGAGTTGGGGTTTTTCAAGATTAAGGGAGGTCCCCGAAGCATCAATGAAGTCTGTGAGGATCGACTTGAGTTTTTTGGCCTCCTGGACAGTGGGGGTATTCATTAGCAAGGTATCATCCATGAATTGAATATGAGAGGATTCTGACTGGATATTGTGAATGGGTGGGACCTTGAGGGAAACATCCTCAATCGAGTCATTTATGTAGTGGCCAAGGCCCTCATCCATTATGACAAAAAGGAAAGGGGAAAGGGGGTCCCCCTGTCAAATGCCTCTAGTGGGGGAGAAGGGATAGAAGGGAACTCCATTAATTAGAATGGAATAAAAGGATAATGAAGTGAGCTTCATGATCCAGTATATCCAAGCCTTGTCAAAGCCAAAGGCCTCAAGAAGGGAATGCATGTATTGCCAAATAATTCTATCAAAATTTTTTGAAAGGTCCAGTTTGATTAGAATACCTGGTGTGTGAGTTGATTTGAGAGAATGTATCACCTCGTGTGCTAGAATAATGTTTTCCATAATTTGATGCCCCTCCACGTAGCTTGATTGTTCCTTGGAGATGATGAAATGTCAGACATGTTTGAGCCTTAAATCTATTACCTTCGTGATGATTTTGTATATTACATTTCATATATAAATGGGGTGGAACTAATTTGGGTGGGTAACCCTTTCTTCCTTTGGGATTAGCATGAGGAAAGTGGAATTGAAGTTTGAGAGGACATTTCATGAGGTGTGGGACTCCTCAATGAGTTTCCAAACTTCTTCCCAGATCATCGGCCAACAATAGTGAAATAATTCGGTTGTGAAGCTGTCAGGACCTGGTGCCTTCCCTAGAGGAATTTCTTTGACTACTTGGTCTACTTCTTCTTATGTGATTGGCCTCATTAGTGATTCATTCTATTCCATTGTGACGAGGGAGGGGATGTGCTGAGTTATCTTTATTATAGCCTATGTTTTTTCCATGATGGGTTCTGATAAGAGGTATTTGTAGTAACTTACCAGCTTCGATTTTATGCCTACATGGTCCATAATATGGTTTCCATGAGTGTCCTCTAGCTTGGTGATTCTATTGATGTATTTTCGATGCACCATGGAGCGATGGAAGAACTTGGTGTTTATCTCTCCCTCCTTGAGCCATTGTACTATGGATTTCGGTCTCCAGAGTATCTCATCTTGTTTTTTTCGATCCTCCAACTCTTCCTAGATATTTTATTCCTCCCTTGCAGAATCTACCATACGCCCTTGCAGAATGAATTTCTGTTGTAGATCCTCCAAGATGTTTCCAAAGAAATTTTTGTTCTAGGTTTTTAGTTGCATTTTGAAATTCTTTAACCGCTGTTGGAACCTATACATGTTTGTTCCATGGGAGATCTCATCTTGCCTCCACCAGAATTGGGAAAGTTCCTGAAAATCCGGGTGAGTGAACCATAATTTTTCGAAGCAGAAGGGTTTGATATTGGGTGTTGCTCCTATGTATATCCAGAGGGAAATTGACCAGTGGTATGAACCATATTTTGGGAGAATATTGGCTTCTAACATTATTGATTCTGAAATGAAGAAGCAGTCTAATCTGTAGGCAACATGTTGTGGGCTAGATCTTTGATTGGACCAGGTGAATATTCCATTTCTGGTTTCTATGTCAATGATTTTGAACTGGTCTATTAGTGTTAAAAAATTACCACTGTCCTATTCCAGTCGCTTTGTGCCTCCACTCTTCTCCTCTAATGTGAGAATGATGTTGAAGTCTCCCCCTCCTATCCAACACACATAACCTTTTAGTGAACTTACCACATATATCCTCTATAGGAAAAGGTCCTTGTCCTGGGAACTTTGCGGCCCATATGCGTTTGTGAGCATACCATCCTTGTTGGAGCCCAAGGCTCAGAAATGGATTGTGAGTGTTCCAACTATGGAAAAATGTTGATTGATGATGAATGAGGAAAGGTTCCAAAAATTGTGAGACCCCCTGCTACGCCATTCGAGGCTGTGTGAATTTAGTTACAATACCTCCATCATCTCTGAAAGATTTCCTCTATTGCTTCCTTGATACTTTTAATTTCCTGTAAAAGGAGAATGTCCAGATTCTCTACAAGAATATTGTTTCGAAGGATTCGTTGTTTGGACCTTCCATTGAGCCCTCTAATGTTCCAAGTGATGATCTTCATCACAAGGATTTAGCTAGGGGATAGAAGAAACCTTCCCTGAGATGGTGGATCTATCCCAAGTTGAGCATATAATATCCTACCTCTTTGATCAGTTGTCGTGATGATTATTGGCCTCGTCGCTTTCCTTCACAAGGTGTATGACTAGGGTCTGGTGTTGGATCTGAGGATATACCCAATCGTGAAATGGCTCCTATATTAGAATCAATGAATACCTTATGAACCTTTCTTAATTGTTCAACCGAGATGGTTTGCAACTCCTTCTTGTTGAAGGATTCCTCAAGTTTATCCAGGTCAATGTCAGAAAGATCCTAATCCTCCAAATACATGATTGTGTCCCCTTTTCATTTGATTTTTTATCCTCATTCTGTTGAGCTGAGGGATTTGTTACATAGTTGGTTTAGACTGCATCTTGGATTTTCCTTTATCCTTGTCCTATTTATTGTTTTATGCGGATTTTCCACTTCCACTTCTTCTGAGAGTTGGTTTAAGATATCAAAAGATTTGTTTGTGGGAATATTTTTGTTTCCCTCTTGACTGTGCTTCTTGGGGGGATTTTTTTTCCTTCCTGTGACCTACGTGAAGTCATCCTTTTGTTTTCCTTTCCCTATGTTTAGGTTTTGGGAATGAGAGGGAAGTCACAGAAGAGGTGACCGTTCTCATGAAATTTCCTGCCATGGAAGGGGATGTTCTCATAGTCAATGGTCTAGATCCATTCCTCGTCCTATTATTCAATAGTTATTGAACGTTGTAGGGCCTATGAGATATCCATGTAGACACATATGCAAACATAGGAGGTGTATTTACTTTGTTTTGTCACCTTTGAGGATTTTACATAGCGCCCTACTATGTTTCCTATGCCCATGAGGATTTCTTCAAGCCAGAATTCCTGGGGTAAGGAGTAGAGGCAGATCTAGACTGGTGCCATAGTAAAATATTCTTTTCTGGGGCTAAAGCAATCTGTCCAGAACCTAAGGAAGATCGTTGCAGAGTTGTAAAAATAGGATCTACTCTCAAAGATCTAGTCCTTGTCCTCCAGGTTGTAGAAGATAATCGTGAAGAAACCATTGGAGCTGAGTTGGACCTCATAGTCCCCCTTTGGATTCCACCATGTTTTGACCCAACACATGAGGTCTCTTTTCGAGGGCCAGAGACCCAAAAAATTCCTGATCAGGGCATGCTCTTTCATGAACTGAGTGTGTTCCCCTACCCTAGTTGATTAGATGATATATTTGGGTGGTTTATCATATTGGGGGATGCATTTCCCCAGTTCCCATCCTCCATACACCTTTGGATGAGACGTGCTCATTTCTACCTCCATTTCCTTGGTTAAACCTTTCTCTTTAGTTAGGATTTGTTCGTGCAGGTGGGGTGGCAGCTCAAAGACTAGTCGCTTATATCTTATCCCTGCTCGATCGTTTGCTGCAACATTTTTGTATAAGGGGGGTATCACCCCTCCCCCTAGATCCATTACCGGAGCTCAGGCTATCTGGCCCTGTATTAGTCTTCCTACTAATCCACGAATGCTGTGACTGTAAGAGTTAGGGAATTGCAACATACAAAGCTAGGGTTTCATTAGCACATTTTCTACTTCCTCGACCAAATCCGTTTATCCACCCCTGGGAGAGACATATTAAGTATGAAGAGAATATGGATTTAAAATATGAAAATGATGTTCTGGATGGGATTCTCTCAGAAAAATAGGTTGTTTAAAAAAACAGGGCACTCAAAATCGAATTCAGATGTGAAAGTTATGTGCTTTTGAAAAAAGGAATAAATAGTAACCAAAGAGCCACATGGAAAGTAGAAGTTGATCCATGTGGTGATACCCCTCATTCTAATAACTTCACTTTTACAAATAAGTTTCTTGTGAAGTGACCCGCTTTTATAGAATAAGAAGGGATCATTTTTACAATGAAGTTACTTTATAAATGAAAGTTGCATGCAAAATAAATAAATTGAAATATTAAACCTACTTATAGTGATTCACTTTTATAATTTATGTGAAATACACTATACAATGGATGCATGAATTTAAAAATAAAAAGTAACAAAAAAAGGACCGAAGAACTCAAGTCCTCTTACTTAATAAAGCAACTTTTAACCAAGTGAACTAGTGAAAAATACATATATTGTTTAGGAGGATTGGAGGTGTTGTTGGTGTTGGTGTTGTGGAAGACATCTTTGGATAACATGCTCATAAAAAATTCTTTTCACACAAGATAAAAAAATATTCTCGATGGAAACAACTGTTAGATATCAATTATCTTACCTGAAAAATGCAAGTTTGATCTTTGTTTCTGATTTACCGAGATCACACAAAGCATATGAAAAAGTGCATACATAAATGGGAAAAAACTTTCCGCTTTGTTTATAATTTTTTGAGATCGCACATAGAGTAGGGAAAAGAGAATACAAATATCTAAAAGAGTAGAAACCTCAAAATAAAAATAGAAAACTGAAATAGAATCAAAATATTATCTCTGCAAAAATTTGAAAGGGCGTATTCAGGCTTTACCTTTGGATTTGAGTGAAATGGTCGTATCTTGGGAAAACAAAAAACATTTTGGAGTGAAACAAAAGGCATTTCTGTTAAGAACCAAACATCAATATAGCATATAAAAACCTCAGGAAA
>CBVK0103631017.1:0-14851 GCA_900067695.1 Picea abies | reverse complement strand
AAGATGGTCCACTTGTTTCCTTTTTCTTCCTGTTTTTGTTTTATCTTCTGCTGATGGTGTACCTTCAAAAGAGCTATCTCCTTTTTCTCCCTCGGGACCATAATTTTTGGAGGCCCTTTTACTGACCTCTTCTTCCTCATTATTTTCCTTCAGGCTCTTCTTTGTTACTATGCTCCACAATAGTATTTCATTTATTTCTTGTTGTTCTTGTTGTGCCTTTTTCAACTTCTCATTGTCTACTTTGAAAACTTGCAGTTCCACAATGAGGTTTCTCATAGTTTCCATAACCTCGGTAGGTGAAATTCCATCACTGTTTTTCCTCTATTCTTCAGGAGGCCTTTGCTCAGGATTCTCCTCGAGTCTGATATCAACTTCATTATGTGCTGCCATGATCACAATAGAAAATAAAGTTTTTTCTATTTGTAACAGTAATTGGTGTGTTAGTTTTTTCATAAAATAGAAAATATGTGCTAAGCAAATATTGTTGGCCTTGCATAAGGTCCAGTGCTGTAACTTTCACTCTGATACCATATGTAATGAACCCCAAATTTACCTATTAATTTTTTTTTTCTTAGGGTCATCATTCACGCTTTCATTACTTCTCCAAACATTTCTTAATTATACTATAATGTGAATTAATACTTCTTTTTCTTTGCACCCTTTACACTTACCATATCCTTGAACAATTGTAAATAAAAGACTCTATCTCATTCCTAATCTCAAGTAAGGGAGAAAGGTAGCTTGATTACTTAATCATATATATATATATATATATACTCACCATAGAATATGCATTCAAATCGCACAAGTTATAGACATACTATGGAAAACATCAACACATATAATGACATTAGCCTTGAATTAATGAATTAATCCCTCAGACGTGTGTGAAAGGTATTTATTGAACGAGTTATTATCCACATGACATTCAACACGTGATAGCGTTAAGACTTAGAATCCATTGTAACCAAATGGTTGGTACCTATTTCTCGTTCTTGGTTGTTTTCCATACTCATTAGAACTAACCCTGGCACGAGGGATAACGGATCCGAGATGCACTGTAGAACTCTAACTAAACTAGAAATAAAAGATTTAAACTAAATTATAGCCCAAAACGAATATGTTGTTACAGTTGCCATAAGTTTGATAGAATACGACTGTCATGGTGTAAATGAACCCTGCCAACGACATTTATGGTGGTCTGTAACATGCCTCCTTGGGAACATCGCTTGTTTACTGTGCCCATTGAAAATTTTCCACCCTTCCCTAATCACATGGGCTAGGTACAACTCCGCATTAACGCCATTGAACTAACCTACGGAGGTTTCCTAAGACTGTTGTTTCACCCGACCTCTTGGCTCTGTGTAGTTTTCACTTTTTGTTACAGTGTTAACCCTGTTACGGTCCTTCTCGGTAGCATAGCCAACGTTTGAAAAAAAGAATGGGCTCACTCTGGTAGAGGAAACAAAAATTATGGTAGACCACACCCATCAAACACCATTCCAAGCAAGGTAAGGATCCCCTGGTTGTTTATATATGACTCTCGTTACTAAGAAAAGTTTACTGTGTGCATCAATCCCTTCGATAAACTCCTAAAAGCACGAATGGCTTGTCTTCCGCAGTCTGGTGTAGAGTTTATGGGTAATGACCTTTCATCCAACCGTGTTTAGGGTTTTACCTAGTCTTCATGCTTGTCTTTTGTATCGTTTTCTAGGAACCCTCAAGCTCTGCGATGGAAGTTTTCCTTCGTGTCAAACCGTAGATGGTTCATGGCTGAAGGTGTCAAAGGAAACAAGGATGTCTACCTCTTTAGTTCAGTCATAAGTGAAATGACAGTTTACTGAAATCTTCGTTGCTTGCTCTGAGTTCTTAGTATTTACACGCCCAATAAAAGGTAGTCCTGTAATTTAGATTTTCGGAGGCCTTGTTGTTTCGCCATAACCCCCTTAATTGTCCAAGGTTTTGGTTGTATACTTCGTGGCCGTTCTTGGGTTTTCTACCTTGGTTAGGAAGTCGATTTTTAATCTCTGTGGAAGGGAATTTCCCTTATGATTTTTGTGTTTGAGTTTTTCAGTTACAACTACACAAATATCATGTATCTCTGCATGAAGTCTTTGATCCATTAATTTCCTGAGTGTACATATCCCGGTACTTGCTAAGTTCTGATTCATTTTAGAGGTGGCACAATTTGTTTTTCCTTTGTAACCCTACATACTGTAAGCACATAATGGCTTACTGCCTGAGTATAAGTCAATAACCCTCAGCCTTTAAAATGCTCACTGTATTCCAACAATTCCACAGTAAAACGGATAAAGAATTCACGAGTCCCTTTCTCTGTGGTAATAGTTTAAGTCTTCTTTCGTGTATCTTTATTTCGAAGCTATGGGACATGGCCAAGGAATTCCCCTCGCCTACTGTCCTGCAGACTCAGATGTCTTAACTGTTTGTTTTATTTCCATCGCATCAAGGAAAGGAAACTATAGTTTGTCCAGGACTCTTTCTGCGATGGTGTTGTAATTATTTCCAAAGGGGTTCAGTTAATTAAAAATGAGAATAACCTCTTAATCTCATTATGTGGCCAATCAGGCAATCTTGTGGATCCCTATTGATACTGTACATTCTTTATTATAACTGTTTGGATGCTGTATGATTATTCTCTTTCTGAAATGATTGATAAAAGTTTGGTCTCTATAATCTAATGATGGGCCCCTTTTGACTACTAGGGTACACATCAGGCGATCCTTGACCACTCCACCCCTTCAGGTCTGTGGATGACGTTCTCAGGGATGCAAGGCGGAAAGATGACCTTTACTACAAAATCCCCAAGCTAAGTGCAGTCCAAAATTTTACCTGCGTTGTCTCTTTTATAAATATTTTTACCTTGGAAATTTATTCTACATTCAACATATGAATTTATGTTGCTTCCAACTAAATACTAATTGTAATTTTCTTGGTCTTCTTACAGTTTCGGGGCACACAAAATATTCGGATTCTAGGACATTGCCTTATGCAAAAGGTACTCGGGTTCCTTTTACAGTGCTCTCAGAGTTTATCATTCTAGGTTCCAAATCAAACAAAAACAGTTCTGTCCTGTTATCGTGGAAAATTCAAACCAGACTCCTGTAGCGACTAGTTAATTGTATATTCAGTTGATGTAATGATGTTTCAATGTTGGCAATTTATAACACACAGTATTTGTGTAGAGTTGAATACACATTTGAATTATTGGCCTGTTCTTAGAATATGTAATAAGTTAAGTATTTGATTCACAGGACTTTTACTCCTACACATTTGTAATTAAACATGATTGTTAGCTATTTATTCCAAGTTTATGGTTATCAATATCCTCTATTCTTTTTGTTTAAAAGAGTAAAGTGAATACTGTTATGAAATGGGAGCGGTCTTTGTATTATGAAAAGAAAACTCCCGTTATGCTTACTGTGACATAACTGAATGATCGTTTTCCTTTATATCATGGGTATCTGGTTTATACATACAATAGACATTTAAGAGAGTCTGAAACTTTGTAGAGACTGCTATATATATATATATATATACACACACACACAATAGCTCCTTATTATATATACTCATTCCAAGTCTTAAGTAACGTTTGTACAGTCTGATCTTCATAACTATTTTGTAAAATCTGTGTATTTAACCTGTAGCAATATATATATGTAGTCGCTTCCTATTGTAGGCAATCATTCCAAGCCTTGAATAACGTTTGCACAGTCTGATCTTCATAACTATTTGGTACATCTTGTGTATTTAATCTGTAACCATATATGTCTAGGTAAATCTTAAGTTTTCAAGTTTATTTCTAGAATTTTCTTTAGCATTCTTCAATCGACAATAATATTTGGGTTGGTTACTTATATGCAATAAATCACATGCTCTGAAATGCTAGGGTTATCACAATACATATCCCATCTAGTTTAGATACATCTTCCATATGCTTATATAAAATAGTCCCATCTACAATTAACTCACGCATAATTTCTTACTCAAGGAATACGATAAAACTGGAAGAATTTTACTATATTTTATTTCATTCCAACAGTAATCTAATCAATAGAACAATTCATCCAGAATTAAAGAGATGTATTATATCAGTCATTAAAATAACATTCGACTAGAGAAGGAGTAGATGGACATATCTGAGTAAATTTCCGGACAACAAATGGAACAACCAAGTTCCTCCCAACCTTAGAACGGAAAAACCAATCTGCTTGGTCCGATCACCCCCTAGCCTAACCGTGAACCCATGAGAGCGAACTCCAGAAATCCTCCTTAGCAATCGTCCTTCATTTTTTAGAACCAACTTCTCCTTGACACAAACTCAGAAAAATAGTGTTCATAACAATGAGAGATAATTATTTTCCCAGCATACTAGGCAGTGTTCTGCCTCCTCCCATATGCTATATTTATCCAAAAGCATTTGCGCCTAGGTATTTTCCCCTTGGGAATTTTCTCAGCTTTCCAAATCCCTGATTTTCAGGGGCTTCCAATGGCCAAATTCCTAATTTTCCACTTGTAACATTAAGCCCTGAGGTAGTTCCAACATGTTCCCCACTCATGGAGTCATGGTCAACTGATTTCAACCTGGATGTTCCATTTGTCCATCCACAATAAATATAAAAATATTTGTTTCTTACAAGTGTCATAGTAAAAAAGTTGGTTGGGTCAAATCAAATCTTTTCCCAACAGTCATAATCATAATTTACAATTATTTAAATTCAAAATTTGGAATTTCCATAAATGGCAATAATTTTCCAATTTTGAATATACCAAAAATGGAAATAAATTCCTAAGTGTTTTTAGACTTTAAAAATAATTTTTTTTTGGGGGTGTTACACCTCCAATGTAGGAATTGTTACTTCTAGAATTTCAATTTTTATGCTTTGGCTTTCCATGAAAGCTACGTATTCTTTCTCTTGTTTCTTATGTTCTTTGAATTGAATGGAGGTGGTAATGGAATTCCTATCAAGATGTTGTTTCTTAATAGTAGCTTTGTAGAACCAATCCTCTCTCCATCCTTCCCACCTCCAAACTAAGAGAGACAATGCATCCTGGACCTCTATGAGCTAGCATTCATTTCTCCTCAAAACTCCTCCTTGAGTATGTTGACTCACACCATGTGCATCAATCCTAGTTGCAATGACAATTCAACATGTTTCCTTTGTTTTGGCTCCAGTATTTTTTGAAACCAAACTAGCTTCCTAATTCAAGTGAATCTCCAAGTGAGATACTCCTAGAGCATGATGAATCCCAATATATTTTCACCCCTCATAGATTTCAATAGAAAAACAAGAAAGAACCCACTTCCCAAGTGAAAGCAATAACCCACATATGCCTTACCATCTCATTGCCATCCTTTGGAATAAAAGTATGCCCACTTGCGAGGGTATTAATGCCCATTTTATATCCACTTGAGTGCCATATCACTTGTCATCTATCCTTAATTGCATGTGAAACAATATCCAACTCATGTGAGATGGGAAGTGATTAACTCCCCTCCATTTATCCGATTTTTTTCCATTTATAATGCCACAACCTCATTGGTTTTTAAAATTTTCCATTATGTTATGAGCCTTCAAAACCTGGAAGAATTCAATGTTCTTATAATTTTTTTCTACCTCTTGAGATTTTTGAATGTTCCTACTCAATATGATGTCTCGAGGGGTTGATTTGCAATACATTTTGTAGATTAATATTGAGGTGTCTCCCAACATAGTGATTTGGTGAATCCATGACATCATAATTGAGGTGTCTCCCAACATAGTAATCTAGAAAATCCCTTCATTCCTGAGTAGTGCCAATCCTTGATATAATTTCATTGTCTACAATTCATTATTTGTTTCCTTTTGAAGGCCCGAGGTGTAGGATAGTTCCCAATTTCTTTCGAGATCAATGAGGATGCCCCCCACATTTGCCTCTCTTGGGAAGGTTAGTATTATTACAAAAAAACATTTAAAATTGTGATCTAATTTGGGCATATGTAGGACATTTTAAAAGAGTGGTTTTCATCCTCCACCTTTTTAGTTACAAAGATGACACATTCTTTCAGCCCATGATATTTTAAAAATGTCAAAGGCCTTGTTGCACTATGTAGTTCATGAAAGTTCATTCTTATTTTAGCAATGTTGATTTTCTTCTTTACACTAAGCTATAACAAAAATATAGTTTTGATCTTCTACATTGAAGTTAATATGTCCATATTTTGGGTATGCATGATGTGACTCCATATAATACAACCATGACAACATGGTTGGAGCATTTCAAGTTATTAAAGTTTATGATTGTGACTCTATTTGGGGAGATTAGTTAACAATGTATATGTAAATTATGCAATAAATGCGTGCCATTGTTTATTTGGAAATTTTTATACTTTGAAATTACAGTTTTGTTATAAATACTATAGGTACATTATAATCATTTTTATTAGAGAGTTTATTCTTTTCTAAAGAAGTTGTTCTATATGCTCAGTTTCATCTTTATCTATAATTCTGTTGTAAGATTTCGTTATTTAGGTGGACAAAAAATGACACATAAATTCTATTGAGTTTTAAAATAGCATCGACATATGGTCTCATTTACAAGTAAATATGTCTGTAATACATTTTAGTTATTGAAATAATATTAAACAAGTAAATATGTTTGTAATGTTTTTGATGTTATTTTTATTTATTCATTGGTTTGGAATATGATTGTTTAGTTCAAAACATTAATTTGTGCTTTTAAAGAAATTGTGTTGGGAGGAATTGATAGTGAATAATCAATCCTTAAGGTTAATAGAGAATCCAATCAGAGTGGGTCTTCACTTAATTAGAGTCAAAGAACAAGCATATGAGAAGAGGTGTTAAATCCAACAAACAAGTGCCAATTAAGCGAGATCTCAAGGTAATTTTTTTTTATGAAAGTCAGTATGAACTATGCTTTCAAGCCTGGTTTGTAATAGTAAATCTAAGATTGTACGTTACTCTACATACCTTTGCTTCTAGCTTTGCTTTGCCCCTAGTCGATGGCTCTGGTCCTCTTGATGAGAGACTTCTTGCAGAAGAGCAACCAAGCTTCCTTTGGGCTTGTAATTGATGTAGCTAGAGTTTGAGACTGAAGCAATGGTTGAATGCTTGAGGAGAAGTGACAACTATGGACCGGATGCTTCAAGAGGTGAAAGAACTATGGAAAGTAAGAGCATAAATTGGTTGTAGATAAAGACCATTAGTTAATAGTTGTTCTTGCACTACCATATCCTCAACGGGTTGGTGTTTGGTAACACTAACCAATATTTCCAACATATTTCAAGCTACTCAATTCAATGTGGTGTGGAATGAGGAACCACTGCCATTGCCATAATTACATATACAATTTACCTATATGATTCAATAGTTGATAAAATTGGAATTTCCCATTTGTGGATTGATGGATGGTTGCATAATCCCCATCAAAATAGATGCAAAAGGATTTTCATTTTAACTACTTATGCATAAGAGTGGGCCACATAAATTATGCATCGATAATGATAAGAATGAGAGCCAAGTTGGCCATGGCTTAGGCGGTACAATATGGCAGTGCTTCAGTGGTGATGAAAGCAGTGTAGTCATAGTGGTGCAGAGGTAGTGGGCTTGAAGGATGAAGCAAATGAGTTAATTGATGTGATATTGGGTAAGAAATTAAATAACAGTGTAAATGCAAAGTTATGTTGCTAAGTATTACGCCACCGCTCGCATAATACAAGATCAAATATATAAGCCAATCACATTATAGAAAAATTGAATACAAACAATTAGAAAAATGACATTTTTGCAATACTTTGGTTATAATGCATCTATGAGATCGGTCAACTACAAACTCATTCTTTACACTAAGCTATAACAAAAATATAGTTTTGATCTTCTACATTGAAGTTAATGACCTCTTTATAATACCTTAATCTTTGCTTTGTCAATGTTTACTCTCATACTATCGTGTGTGTGTATAATTTATATATGGTTATGCATTTCTACTATATATATATCAACATGGAAATTGTGAAGATGTAAAATATACTAATTTATCTACATATTAAGTAAAAGTAACGAGACATATAGTGTTGATGGGATAAGACTATACAAAGATTGAATATGAAACCACCTCTTTCATGCAAGAGCATAAATATATATTTGAAATGTACTATCTCTCCATGTCAACCAAGTGAAACGAAACATATATTCTTAATAAAGATAAAAAATTAAATATGAAACTCAATTTTTGTTTACACTAAAGATACAAAAAAAATTAAATATGAAACTCAATTTTTGTTTACAAAAACATTTAGATGGCATTTTCTCATTAATTAATAAAAATTTTCATGCCATGACGTTATTGAATCAACCACCCATGTGTTATTGCTTTCATGCCCTAATCATGTTAAATCAAATTATCATTTTCATGCCCTGAAGCAACTACCATGTAATATTATTGACAAGGACGTTTATGTGACATTTGCTCCCTGACATGATAAAGATTTTCATGCCTTATTCTTGTTAAATCAACTACCCATGTGGTATCAGACGTATGTTGTCTATGAAAATTCTATGAATCCTTTAAATTGAGTATACAACCTTTAGTACTATACACAACAAAATAGGGAACCAAAATAAACATGCTCCTTTTGATGATATATAGGTTGATTTATTATCCATGTATGTAGTTATTTGTACATATTTTGTCATTCACGTTTTGGTTTAGCTATGTCCAACTACTAAAAAAATCACATGCTAATACACATATGTCCATATTTTGGGTATGCATGATGTGACTCCATATAATACAACCATGACAACATGGTTGGAGCATTTCAAGTTATTAAAGTTTATGATTGTGACTCTATTTGGGGAGATTAGTTAATAATGTATATGTAAATTATGCAATAAATGCGTGTCATTGTTTATTTGGAAATTGGAAATTTTTATACTTTGAAATTACAGTTTTGTTATAAATATTATAGGTACATTATAATCATTTTCATCAGAGAGTTTATTCTTTTCTAAAGAAGTTGTTCTATATCCTCAGTTTCATCTCTATCTATAATTTTGTTGTAATATTTTGTTATTTAGGTAAACAAAAATCATACATAAATTCTATTGAGTTTTAAAAGAGCATTGACATATGGTCTCATTTACAAGTAAATATGTTTGTAATATCTCATATTTTGTACATTTTAGTTATCGAAATAATAGTAAACAAGTAAATATGTTTGTAATATTTTTGATGTTATTTTTATTTATTCATTGGTTTGGAATATGATTGTTTAGTTCAAAATATTAATTTGTGCTTTCAAAGAAATTGAGTTGGGAGGAATTGATAGTGAATAATCAATCCTTGAAGGTTAATAGAGAATCCAATCAGAGTGGGTCTTCACCTAATTAGAGTCAAAGAACAAGCATATGAGAAGAGGTGTTAAATTCAACAAACAAGTGCCAATTAAGCGAGATCTCAAGGTAATGTTTTTTTATGAAAGTCAGTATGAACTATGCTTTCAAGCCTTGTTTGTAATAGTAAATCTAAGATTGTACGTTACTCTACATACCTTTGCTTCTAGCTTTGCTTTGCCTAGTTGATGGCTCTGGTCCTCTTGATGAGAGACTTCTTGCAAAAGATCAACCAAGCTTCCTTTGGGCTTGTAATTGATGTAGCTAGAGTTTGAGATTGAAGCAATGGTTGAATGCTTGAGGAGAAGTGACAACTATGGGTCAGATGCTTCAAGAGGTGAAAGAACTATGGAAAGTAAGGGCATAAATTGGTTGTAGATAAAGACCATTAGTTAATAGTTGTTCTTGCACTACCATATCCTCAACGGGTTGGTGTTTGGTAACACTAACCAATATTTCCAACATATTTCAAGCTACTCAATTCAATGCGGTGTGGAATGAGGAACCGCTGCCATTTCCATAAGAAGCTAATGCCATAATTACATATACAATTTACCTATATGCTTCAATAGTTGATAAAATTGGAATTTCCCATTTGTGGATTGATGGATGGTTGCATAATCCTCATCAAAATAGATGCAAAAGGATTTTCATTTTAACTACTTATGCATAAGCGTGGGCCACATAAATTATGCATTGACAATGATAAGAATGAGAGCCAAGTTGGCCATGGCTTAGGCGGTACAATATGGCAGTGCTTTAGTGGTGATGAAGGCAGTGTAGTCATAGTGGTGTAGAGGTAGTGGGCTTGAAGGATGAAGCAAATGAGTTAATTGATGTGATACTGGGTACGAAATTAAATTACAGTGTAAATGCAAAGTTATGTTGCTAAGTATTACGCCACCGCTCGCATAATACAAGATCAAATATATAAGCCAATCACATTATAGAAAAATTGAATACAAATAATTAGAAAAATGACATTTTTGCAATACTTTGGTTATAATGCATCTATGAGATCGGTCAACTACAAACTAATCGAAAATCAACAATGATCTCATTGCAATATACATGCCTTTGGTGGGTATAATAACTTTTTAGTGTTAGTTTAGGTCATTTAATTAAACAATGAAGTAAATAATTCAACCAACAATTTTGTTTTTGAATTATATGAACACTTGCATGTATGTATACATGCATGCATATATATTACTAGAGATGAATTTTGGTTTATCAGACTTTAAAATAAAATGGTAAGAACTTAATTGGTTTTCTTTCATATGCTTGAAAAAATTGGAGAGAAGCTTTCCTAAATCTCCATAGTTTTGATGAGCTAGAAAGTTCAATATTGTTTTGTTTGTTTTTAACAAAAATGCATATATTTTGTTTTAAAATTTAGTTGCGATTGAACTGTATAGCAAGTTGATACAAGGAAAAGGGAGGCAAAGCTACCATCATTGTTTCATAAAGTACCAAAATATCAAAATTTCTTCCTAGCCTCTGAGCTAGTCTTGTAGATCTAAAAATATTCCTAAATGATCTACTAGAGTATTGCCTAATAAACTAGTTTGGTAGAGATATAAATCTACAAAACATTGCTAAAGAGATAATCATATATAATTATACCCAATAGGGGATTCAAACTTGTCACTGACTTGAGAGAGAGATTGATGTTCAATTGTGACTAATCCCACATCACCTCACAATCCTTGGCCTTGTTGTATTGTTGTCTTTGCTTTTCCTTTGTCAAATTCATAGTGAAATGAGCTAATGGACAAGTTTGGTGGAGAGGCCTCGAACTACCTAGTTCTCCTCTCCTCTATTAGACTAGAAACCATTCCCTCCAATGCCTCGATTCTTACTTATAACATTTCATTTTTTTTTCTTTGTCTTTCCATGAAGGCTACATATTCTTTCTCTTTTTTCATATGTTATTTGAATTGAATGGAGGTGCTAATGACATGCCTATCAAGCTTTTTTTCTCAATAGTATCTTTATAGAGCCAATCCTCTATTCATCCTCCCCATGTAACATCCCTAGTTTTGATCCCTGTGAATTATAATGTAACTAGATAAATGTGAATTACATTGCTGAGCCGATGTGTTGGCAAAGAGACTGTATTGATTTAATGTGGCAAGGGGACAAACTGAATATTATGTGCATTGAATAATTAGTAAAAGTAATAATCGCTGGCTAAGATATGAAAGAGATGAAGAACAATGGGGGGGCCATGATTCCACAAGAGAGAGGGCGAGAGGGGTCAAAGGGGAAATTATTCATGGGCATTAATCCAACCCACATTCCTAAATTATTATCATTGTGTATAATATTATTTTTGTTGTTGAGTGTTCCCAAAGCCAATCAATTAACTCATGTAAGAGGGTGGGTGTCAGAGGTCACATCCCATAGTTATTAGGGAGAATGGGATGAAGTACAATCATCTTTGGGAAGAGTGAGAGTCAAGCAAGCAAGGGAGAAGAAGGGAAATTTGTATGGGGTATGGGGACAAGTTTTACATGCATATTTTGGACAACAAGAGAGGAGTTGAGTGCTTGGAAGAGCACCATCCATGTTGTTCTTGAAGGAAACCATTATTTGGCTGTGGTTATGCTGAGAAAGAGGTCGATGTGCCTACAAAATGGGCTGTAAGCCTATAGTGCATTTTCCCGTTGAGGAAATGATTCAAGAGCCTTGTGAAGGCTACTATGAGAACTCCTTGGGTAGCTGAGAGTTCCTGAAAGTCCCCAACTAAGATTTCTTGGCCAACTGAGTGCACTGGAATACCTGACAAATGAATGATACAACTTGAGGGACTATGATCAGTGAAGGGGGTGCATTCCTTCGCTAGTGCAAGTTGTGGGAAAGAGAGAGCTAGTGGATTAGAATTGTTGTAGGAGTATAACTTAGGTTTGGGGATGCTATGTGTGGAGAGTGGATAACCAGAGGGCCAAATATCCTTGTGAACCCATAGCCTTAGCTTGGGGGTGGAATTTTGTTGATATTTGGAACAACAGAGTCTATGGAGGGGAGGTTCATCCTTCATATGCAGCCAGTTGAATTAAAACAAATAAGTGTTTTTGTTGTGTTATTTATGATTATTCTGCTGTGTAAATGATATCTGAATGTTGTGTTATGTTTTTTTGGGTTTGCATGCATTCATGAATTTATAAATGTCATAGATGCATGAATAAAACAACATGTTGTTTACTGTAGTTTTTATGGGCTTGCTACCTCTTGTTGTTTTTTTGTTATATGTATGGAGTGTTTTTAATTCGATTTTTAGTAGGATAATTTGTTTTCTGCAGTGACGAGACATAGCATGGGTGCTGGGTACGTTACATCCCACCTCCAAACTAAGAGTGACAATGCATCCTAGACATCTATGAGATAGCATATGTTTCTCCTTAGACTTCTATTGATTACATTGATTCACACCATGTTCATAGATCCTAATTACAATAACAATTCAACATGTTTCTTTTGTTTTGATTCCACTATGTTTTCAAACTAAACTAGATTCCTAATTCCTGCTAATTTCCTAGTGAGATACTCCTAGAGAATGATGAGAGGGATGAAGTAGAAAGAGACGCGATCTCAATATTTTCACATCCCCTCATAGATTTCAATAGAAATACAAGAAAGAATCCACTTCCCAAGTGAAAGAAATAGCCCACATATGCCCTTACATCCCATTGCTCTTGGCATATTAACATCCCCAACCTTCATCCTTTGGAATAAAAGTATGCCCACTTGTGAGGGAATTAATGCTCGTCTTGTCCCCACTGGAGTGCCATGCCACTTTCTCTCCATCCTTAATTGCATATGAAACGATTTCCAATTCACGGGAGATGGGAAGTGATTAAGTCCCCCTCCCCCCCATTTGTTCTAATTTTTGTCATTTCTAATGCCACAAACTCATTAGATTTTTGATCCACCATTGTTTAACGAGCCCTTAAAACCTAGAAGAATTCAACATTCTCATAATGTTTTGCTAGCTCTTGATATATTTGGATGAGCCTACTCAATCTAATCTCTCGAGGGGTTTGGTTATAATACATATGCCAATTTATTACTGAGGCATCTCTCAACATAGTAATCTAGCAGATCCCATCATTATTTAGTAGTGTCAATCCTTGATAGAATGCCATTGCATTTGCTTCATTTTTTGTCACCTTTTGAAGACCACAAGTGTAGTCTATTTCCAAATTTCCTTCAGGATCAATGAGGATCCCCCCCACACCTAGCTGCCCTAGGAAGGTCTGTGATCCGGATTTATGTAGGAACACAATGAAATACAAAAATACACATAAACGTAGAGATGAAATTGCCAAAATTGCCAGAAAATTGTTTTGAGCTAGTCGGAAAAGGTGGCTGGCCACCGATATCCACCTGGATCAGTCTGTATTGTTACAAATATTTTTAAATTGAGATCTAATGTGGGCATATGCAGAACATCCTAAGAGAATATTTTTAATCCTCCACCTTCTTAGTCACAAAGATGAAAAATTATTTCATCCCACAATGTTTTAGAAATGTCCAATGCCTAGTTTCTCTATGGAGCTCATGAGAGTTCCTTCTTATTTTAGCAATGTTGATTTCTTCTTTACATTAGCTATAACAAAAAAATAGTCTTGATCTTCTACATTAGGGTTAATAGCCTATTTATAGTACCTTAATATCCTCTTATCCTCTAGTCCTTTAACACACTGCAATTTCTCCTTGAATTTAGATGTGATGGTATTTTTAAAGGTATTGATATTCAACAAAGTCATCACCTCCTCTATTCTCCAATGATTTAGCCAAGACTTGACATATTTATGCCACTCTATTCTCCAATGATTTAGCCAAGACTTGACATATTTATGCCAACCTATCCTAAGCCACATGTGGCTTTGACTAGAGTTTGAAGCAATCTCAGGAAGCCTCTTGTCTTTCACGTTAGTTGTCTTATGCTTTTACAATAGGAACCTATTCACAATAATACTCTCAGCGGGGGAAAGATCAACATCTATGAGGACGATATGATAGGGCGTATCATTTATAATTTTAAGATTATAAATTAATAAAATTCTTTTGGATTTTCTCGATCTTCCTCCATGATTCTCTAGAGATGTTGTAGCCCCAAACTTCACATCCATATAAGATAACAAAAGAGACAAGAGTTTGAAAGAGTCTAGTTTATTTTTTTTCCCACAACTAAATTTCCAATGATTTACAATTATTTTCAAGACCAAAATAGGCTTTCCACCCTCCATTAATCATTTTCATAATTTCTATAGTTCTAGTTAAACTTGTGATGAGGGTCGACTATGAGATATTTGTATGAAGTAATTTCCTCTAAGTTATCATTGTCATACACAAATTTAATGCAAGTGATATATTTGGATTGTTCGACAACACAAGTATTCCAACAGAGGATGAACACCTTCAGTAAC
>CBVK0103630996.1:0-12000 GCA_900067695.1 Picea abies | reverse complement strand
AAGGATAATTCTCTTGGCCTTGATACTCTTCTTGGTGTATGCTGCTAGAAAAATAGCATCTGTGGTTACATTCATTGGATTTGTTGTGGAGTTCTCAACAATATCACATAACTCACTTTCTTGCAACAGCAAGATCATCCTCTCCTTCCAAGCACCAAAGTTTACTGCCCCATCAAGTCTGTCCTCAACCCTCAAACCGGTAGCCATTGAACATTTTCTACTGCAAATAAAAAATTCAAATTTATGTCCGATGAAGTGACTTCTATCCCCCTTTTCTGACTTGCTGATATAAATCTGTCCTTCTTTAACCCAGCTCTGATACCATGTAAAATTTCAGACCCCACCCAGTTTCATGTCTCGCTGATATTTGTCAATGTTTAATGCCCAAACCCAGATTTATGACAACCAAATAAACTCAGCATGTAAACAAAATTTCAGAACTGAAACATGAGGATTCTGAACAATATTTAACGTAGAAAATAAGATATATTAGCAGCACAATATTCAGAAATTTTTTGCACAGGGATTTTTGGTCTAACATTAACCCTGGAAAAACAAGGGGAAAACCAATGAGAGAGGGAGTTTTTATTATTTCAAAGCTTTAAAGAAAATTATTTTTACAACATATTCATCTTTAGAAATTACACAAACATATCTCAGAATTTCTTCAGCAAAACTCCTTCTGAGCAGCCCCAAAATTGCTCCTCGATTTATGTGCCATAAATCCGTACAGATGTACGGTTGTCCCAGCATTAAATGTTGTATGGATTGTCTCGAAATTTGTGCCCCTTTTTCTAAGTTTGTTGTATGGAATTTGCAGCAGTAATTACACCTTGAAAACCATGCCCTTTCCTTGAAAAATGAGCCCAAAAAACTGAACCGTACAGACCTCCATTTTCGTGCCAATGGTTGTACAAACTGTACGGATTTTTCTACAGAAATCCGTTCGAACAATTGCCTTGATTTCTGTGTAAGGAAAACTTGTATGGCAGCCTTGGGATGTGTGCCAAACACCTCAGAAAACTTCTTGTTCTTTCTCAATTTCAGTGCATACACAAAGTGGTACAGCCTCTAGAAATCCGTACTGTACGGCCTCCTATCTCTGTTGTACTATTGCCTTGATTTGCGTGCTATTAAACTACCTTGGAATGGGTGCCTTAGCTCTGCAAATGGCCTCCTTTCTCAAGCAGAACCTCCTCTCTTCTTGCTCTCTCAAAAATGCATGAACCACCCAAGAATGGGTGCACCCTCTACCCTAATCGACCTCATGGAGGGAAGGTGAAGAGTCTCTCAATCCAAAGGTGGAGATTGGATGAGATCAATGGTGGAAATTAATTCACTTGAGTTACCCACTTTCCCTAAGTCCAAAATGTCACCTTTTAATTTGTCTCTCACAAATTAAATGACTAGGGTCCACATTAAGCACTTTCTCACCCCTTAGGCACCTAGATGATGAGAAACACTTGCTTGGGTACGCTTTAATTATTTTAACATCGATAACCATCTAGGGGTAGGGTTTTGACTTCCTCAACCCTCAATTGTGATAAGGTTTAGGACCTTCTAGAATCTTCTTGAGATTACATACGTGGCTAGCCCCATATGTGTGAGTAACAAGGGTTGACGTGGCATCCTCTTGTCCCATGGTGGGCAACATGGTAGGTGAACTTGTGGGAGGCATAACTTTTGCATACGAGCTCTGATTGATGCGATTTTTGCACCGTTGGAAAGGTCTCGATGTGTAGAATAGCGTCACGAGGTCCAAGCAAATGTTAGGAAAGTTTCAACCCCAAAAAATGTCGTTTGATGCCTCGAATGACTCCAGAAGGTTTCAAACCTCAATTTTCCAAATTGGGACCTGCCATTAAAATCACCCTGCAAGCTGATTCCTCCATTTTTTTCACTCTAAAAGCATCGAGATAGATGACAAATAATATAATGATCCAATCCAGATCATTTCAGCTGCTAAAGCAAAGGTGATTTCTCCATATGGAGAACTGGAAGTTTAATAGTAAATACAGAATGAGTGCTCAAATCCCCAACTAATAAGAGGCAAACTCATGAACTGCACTATCAGCATTTGCTCAACCTACAAAGGATGATGCCAAGAACAAATCCCATGGCATTAGAGGAGTTACTAGTTCAATGACAAGATGTGATTTGAGTCGTGGTTGCCAAGGATACATCCACTAATAGCGTGCTTGGACATCAAAAGTCCATTCCAAGTCTCAGGCCGTTTCGAACAACATGAATAAACCATAGCTATGGCCTCCCAAGTTGCATCGAAATTGTGTGATTGAAAGGTCTCAACAAGTTCCATCCCATCCCAATTTAATTTATTTCTAAAAGTTTTGTTTTGCATTGACCAACATAATCCTTTAAAACCTTGTGGGAGGGGGAGGAATGGAAGAATTGATGGATTACTCTATGGATCCACTGGAGGGATTATGCAATCATTACATTTTCACGAAACAAGAAGAAATCAACAAGGGAAGGATCAAAGATATGTAAGGTGTGCAACAAAATCTTCTCGGAGTCTTTTGGTCAATTCATTGAATGGGATATCAAGAAGAGGGGGAATTAGGGCTATGACAAAAAGCCCTAATTTCGCAGAGGATAGGTCAAGGAATAGAGACATCATGGCAAAAGACTGTGATTTGGGGAACTTAGGTATGATGGATCTTGGTGGTTTCCTTGGCCAAATTAACCTAACCTACAAGAATCTGAAGGACATAATCAAAGGAATAGGGCAAATAATGATTTTAGAAGCTTCAATGGGGAAGGACAAGGCCCACTAAAATATTCCCAAGATTTAGAAATGAGAGAAGGAAATGGATTTCAAGTTAATGTGATGGGTGTCAAACAATGATGAAGCAAAATTGAAGTTATTATCGAATTCGTCAAGATGCAATCATGTTAATACAAATTCAAGGGAGTCTAGTAAGGAAGTCAAGATCATAGGTCAAGTGGCAAAAGGTTTTCATCTTAGAAAGAACTCAACTAGAAGAGGATTAGATGATACATTGATAAGGCAGGAACTAAGTTGTCTCAAAAATTTTGAATTTGGGAAGGAAGTAGGTGGTCTACCAATTTCTAACCTATCTTCTAAGGCAGAGTTGATTGGAGGTATAAGGGAAAAAATATTGGATAGAGGAATAGAGAATAAGATGGAAGATCAAAAAGTATCTAGCAAGATGGGAGATCAAAAAGAGAATCCAACAAGAAGGCAAAAGGAACAAGGGCATGTGTTAAACTTCAAAAGATGAGGATGAGGCTCATTATGGGAGAAGATGTCATCACCAACCAAATAAGTTTGTATTCCAAAACCACTATTATAAGAAAATTCCATGACAAAGTAATCTCATAGAAAACTCTATCCAAATGGGTTAGGAAGGTTTGGAAGAAACAATTGGCTAGAGAGTGGATAACTTTTGTTTTTTAGGAATGGAAGGGATAAGAAGTTGATTAAGAGTGGGAAATGATACTACGATAGAGCAGTATTGGCATTGAAGGAGTGGCACCTCTATTTCAATCCTCTAAAGGAGCCCTCAGACATTGTACATGTTTGGGTGAAGCTACCATATCTCCCATATGAGCTATGGTAATATGAAATAGCATACCCTTAGGGACATTTGTAACAGGCTTGGAAAATTCTTAGATATAAATGAAAAAACCCTAAGGAAAGAAGTCACCTCAATTGCTAAAATATGTATTAAACTTAACTTAGTGGATGGTTTACCAAATGTGATGAATATTGAGATAGTGAGGTGGTCTTACGGAAAGCAGATCGACTATGTGCAAATTTCATTTAGATGCACTATATGTAAATCTTATGGTCACTTGAAGAGGGCTTTCCCTAAGAAAATTGAACCTGCAGAAGATCTTGAAGAGGAAAAGGAAGTATTTCAAGTCCAAAAGGAGATTCCCAAGGAAAGTACTTATAGGATAGAGGTCCAGGGCTTACCTATGAAAGGGAAGGAGTCAATTGAAATTAAGACTGGTAGATAGTTTATTACAGGAGTTAGCAAGAGCAAGGGAGAAGAGGTGCATTATTCAAAATAAGCATTTAACTTAAAACAAAAAATAAAAATGATCTTTGGCCATATGGAGGAGACATATTTCAAACAGTAAATAATTTATAAACTGTCGTGGATATTCCACTCGAACAGTTTGTCATGACAAATCTAATAAACAAAACTAAAATCTACACTATGAAGTTTAAATTCCTTTAGATTCCAGAATATTTAGTTACTGATTTTTTGCTTTTGCATGAAATAAATAAAATGCATAAAATAGAGAACCATAAATACAATCACATACCATCCACAAAATAACACAAAGATTTTCTCTGGGAAACCCTTACAGGAGAAAACCAAGCTAGAAGGTGAGGTTGTTTTGTTCTCTTTTCTCTGGTCTAGAAATAATGCAATTACAAAGGAGAAGGCACTCTCTATGGAGTTACCTAAGACATGTGGCCTGTTAGGCTACTACATAACATTAACCCCACTGTTATGCTCTCTAATTTCCCATTCTGAGTTGTTCTACGTTGCTATGGAACAAAATACAATAACATAGAATGGAACCACTTCTCCTCCTAGTGACCTGCTATTTAACATAGCCCGATAGCCATCTAGGGGTAGGTTTTTTAATTCCTCAACCTCAATTGTGATAGGGTTTTGAACATTCTAGAATCTTCTTGAAATTACATACATGGTTAGCCATGTATGCATGAGTAACAGGGGTTGATGTGGCATCCTCTCGTACCATGGTGGTCAACATGATAGGTCAACTTGCGAGAGGCATAACTTTTGCATACGAGTCTGATTGACGTACGGTCTACACCGTTGGAAAGGTCTCGGAGTGTAGAACACCACAAGAGGTGGGCTTAAGTTATGGACACCAGAAACCCAAAAAACGTTGTTTAATGCCTCGAAATGGTTCTGAAAAGTTTCGGACCCCAATTTTCCAAACTGGGACCTACCACTTAAATGGCCCTACAAGTTGATTCCTCCATTTTTTTTCCACTCTAAAAGCATCGAGATAGATAACAAATACTATAACGATCCAATCTGGATTATTAAGTAATGTTAGGAGAGTCCTTTGGTGATTAAACTCAAACTAAGAAGAAGGAACCAAAGAACGATAATGAAGGGAAGGAACCTGTTGTAAAAAAAGGAATAAGTGTTGGTGATGAGAGATTCTCAAAGCATTGCAATTACAGGACCTTGGAGAAGAAGCTATAGGGAAGAAATATAAGAGTTATCTTGCAGAAGAACATCAAGTTCTTCAAAATGGGAGAGGGGGAGAGTGCAATATCAGATTCAAGTGGAGCTTAAACTCCTCACAAAACTCTGATGTTGCCTATGTACTAGACAAGAAAAAATATCATTTGAGGTCGATGAAAAAACAGGCAGGGTTGAATCAAGTGACAATAAAAGGAGGATTGGAAGGAGGAATGATCCAAACCTCCACTCAGCAAGGTCAAGGAAGGTCTTATCTCTCTTTAGCACAGCAAAAAGCAAGTTAAAATTTTTAAAAAGGTAAACAAACTACCATTGTTGGGAACCTTAGAGTAGGGAACGCTTCCCGGAAGGTTCAAAATGATTTTCATGTCTCTGAACATTAAGGGGTTTAGATCTCCCCAAAAGAAAGATTCCCTTAAGAGAGTTGTAAATAGGTATAGGCGTGATGTTTTTATGTTTCAAGAAATCATGATAGGTACAGAGGAATCTAAGAGAGTGTTTTAATCCAATTTCCCATGATGGAGTTTCAGTTATTGGGAGCAAAAGAAATGTCAAGCTTCGTGATATGATTGAAGGATTTTGTGGAAATGAAGGAGGCTATTTTTATGAAGTCAACCAAGAAATTAAGTTTCTCTAAAGAGTTAAAAGTGGACTTTCATCTGATGAAAATCTAAACACCACATATACCCAAAGGAAGGAGATCTGGGAGGGACATTCTAGATCGGCCTATTTTTCAACGGAAAAATATAATATGTGGGGGAGATATGAATTCATGCTTAAGGATAGCAAGAGTATGGAGAGAGAAAATAAGATATGATCCTCTAGTAGACTTTCTATCTTCTAAGTTGGAAGGAAAAATATTTATGTGATATTGAGCCACTGGAAATTAAATACAAATGAGAGAAAAGGTGCAAAAGGGATAAGGAAGAGGATAGATTAAAAAATTTAAGGTCTGAAGGGATGATGGAAGAAGACTAAAGAATCAAGGCATGGACAAGAATAGGAGGATTGTCAACCATGGACCTATTATTATTCAATTGGACAGTGGTGGAAAGAAGCCCCCCTACACCTTTTAAATATAATCCCTCATGGGCATCTAATGAGGAATACCAAAAGATGATTAAGCAGGTTTGGGGGCCCTACAGTGAGAACAAGGATAACTCATCCATGAAGCAAATGCAAGACAATCTAGTTAGGATCAAGAAGGTATTTATGAAGTAGGAAAAAAAGAGGGCTAAAGAATCCAAAGAAGGAATGGAGAGGACAGAAGGCAAATTAGAGGAGGCTTATAAGAAATACACAGACTCCAGAGAGCTCTTTTGTTGAGGAGTATTGTAATGAAGTCAAACTACTGAAAGAAGAGAAGAATCATTTGTTGAAGTTAGAGGACAGATGGAGGATTAAAATGAGAGCAACATAGCTAAAAGAGGGAGATGGCAATGCCATATATTTTCATAATTATGCCAATATGAGTAAATTTCGTAATACTATCTGGGAACTGAGAAAATTAGGTCGCAAAGCTACCTCCTTTGATGACTTGTCAGAAGAAGGCATCAAATATTTTGAAATTCTATATTAGAGGGAAAATATAGCAAAGGCATCAATTATAACTTGGTATTTTTCAAGTTTTGTTAGTCAGGAGCAAAGATAACAATTGATGGAGGGGGTGTCTAAAGAGGAACTAAAAAATGTGGTGTTCTCTTGTCAAAAGGACAAAAGCCCAGGTCTGGATGGGATACCTATGGACTTTTTTATGACTTTTATTATTTGTTGGAAGCAAATCCATTGAAGGTTGTAGAGGAATCAAGACATGAAGGTAGTATCTTAGGAGAATATAAGGCTACATTCTTAGTAGTGATCCATAAAAAGGACCATCCAGAGACATTTGAAGATTTTAGCCCCATTTCCTTGTGCAATGCAATATACAAGGTCGTTGACAAGGTAATAGCACTGAGGATTAAACCAATTTTGCCAGACGTAATTCCAAAGAGCAATTTGGGTTTCTGAGAAGAAAGAATATTAAAGACACTCATGGGATTGCGCAAGAAGTCTTTCGTGTTGTCAAAGTTGTAAGAATTTCAACCTTAGGTAAATTACTTCCTTATAATCTCAAGCAAAAAATTACTTGACCATAGAATAATTAGTAATTACACACTAGATGGAAATTAACTAGAAATTAAATAGCGAAAGCAAAATAAATTTCCCAAGCACACAAACAAATTTTTATCGTCCTTCAAAGCAACTTTTCATTAAATTACTCCAAGGTTACAAAGGCTCCCATACTACAAAAATAGCCCACTGAGAAAAAATAAAATTACAACAAGACATGTTTGTTTTGGCCCTGCCAGAAACTCAGCTGAAGAAACCCTCTGTACAGTTGTCCGAACTCAAATATGTCGTTGTACAGCCTACACATGGTTGTACAGCCCCAGAAATTGTACGACCTCTACCTCCCTGCTAGATAGTACTGTCTCCACGAATTTCTAGTTGTTCGGTTGTTCTTCCACTTGTTGTTAATGCTTGTTCTCTCCTCCTTCGGACTAAGCAAAATTCCTTCTTTGCTCTCTCTCTGTCTCAACTCACTGCGATCCACTCTTTGTCTACACTAGATTTGCCTGTTGGTCCTCATATCTACTAGATTTGTCTGTTGGCCACTCAAATCTGCATTAAATCTGCCTGTTAGACCTCAGATCTACTAAATCTGTCTGTTGATCACTTAGATCTGCCTGTTGGTCCTCAGATCTGCTAGATTTGTCTGTTGGTCACTCAGAATTGCACTAGATCTTCCCACTGGACCTCAGATCTACTAGAAGGTATGTTGGTCACCCAGATCTGCACTGGATTTGTCTTTTGGACCTCAGATCTTCTAGATCTATCTACTGGTCACTCAAATATGCACTAGATCTGCCTGTTGGTCCTTTAGATCTGCTAGAACTGTCTGTTGGTCACTCAGATCTGCATTGGATCTACTTATTGGACCTCAGATCTATTAAAAGGAGCCAATGGCTCCCCTTCCTATGCTCTGAATCTACTCAAATTATCTCTCTCTAATCCCTTGAGACTTTTTGGTGTACAAAGTGTGTCTTCTTCTTTCAATTTGTCTTTCTTTTATAACTTTGAGTTGATGACCAAATCTTCCTAACCCTAATCTCACTTTGAGATCAATGGCTAAGATTAAATCTCAATCTCACTTGATATCAATGGTTGAGATTCATCTAAATCACTAGTGTAAAAATTACACTTTATTAGACTTTACATAACTCAAAATTAAAAGGTTCTTCACTTTAATAACGTGAATTACAAAATAGAAAGTACTTCGGACGACTTCATGCACGTTGGACACAAAACAGTCATCAACATTTCATTCACACAGGAGGTGTATTTATACATGTACAAAACAAATGGACAGATGTCACCACACAAGATTCCATATACCAATCTTATCACAAATTTATGACCTAAGAGCTTAGACTATACAATGACCTCAGACCTTGGTTAATAACATGACCAAGCAACAGAAATATTGCATTTTCTAGCAATCTCCCTCGAAATGCACATTTTGTCAACTCATTTGTCTCTGAGGAACTGGAATTTCTCCTTTGTCAGAGGCTTGGTGAAAATATCTATTGTCTAGTCTTCAGTACTGTAGTGTATTGGCTTCAAATTACCCGTTTGAACTAACTCTCTGATGAAGTGCAAGTCTACCTCAAAATGTTTTTTCCTAGCATGGAGTACTAGATTCTTGGACATATGTATGGTTCTGGTTGTCGCAATATATTATTGTTGGATTCTGTTGCTTCATCTGCAGGTTGCATAATACCCTTTGAAGCCAAATTGCTTCACAAGCAGCTGTAACTAGCTTTATGTTCTGCCTCTGTTGTTGAGGGTATTAGGTTGCTTTTTGCTATATCAGGAAATTGCTACAGATCCAACAGGAGACACAAAACCTGATGTCAATTTCCTGTCTTCAACACATCCAACGCTATTTGCATCTGTATAACGGTTAACCTGACAATTTGAACTTATCTGCCTGTTAGATTTCGAAGTGCACCCAGGCTCGGTGCACACACACCTCAGGTCTGGTCTAGGTTCTCAATTGTATACACAAAAATACAATTTTAACTCAATTGTAAAAATCGCTGATAAATCGCCAAAATTGCGATTTTTTGAAGGAAACAATTTTTTCCCAAAAAATCGCTGAAAAAATCGGCCGATTTTTTGGCGATTTAAATTAAAAGGCTCCAGAAAATCTACAACCTCTGCCTCCTTGTTGCATAGTACGGCCTCCGCGAATTTCTGGATGCAAGGTTGTTCTTCCACTTGTTGCTACTGCTTGTTCTCTCCTCCTTCGGACTAAGCAAAATTCCTTCTTTGTTCTCTCTATGTCTCAACACAATGTGAATCACTCTGTGTCTATATTAGATCTGCATGTTGGTCCTCAGATCTACTAGATATGTGTGTTGGTCACTCAGATCTACACTAGATCTGCTTGCTAGACCTCAGATCTGCTAGATTTGTCTGTTGGTCACTCAGATCTGCACTAGATCTACCCATTGGTCCTCAGATCTACTAGATATGTCTGTTGGTCACTCACATCTGCACTAGATCTGTCTGTTGGACCTCGGAACCTATGTCACACGGTTCGGGTTCGAGTTCGGGTTCGGCAACAATTAGGTTCGATTCGGGTTCGAATTTTCTAATAAAATTTGAATAAGATTCGGCTTCAGGTTCGACTATACACATTTTCCAATATATATATATATATACGAACCTTAAGCCGAACTTGAGGCGAACTTGAAATTTTTTTTGAGGTTCGTCGAACTTCGAACCTCAAGGTTCAAGTTCGGCGAACCCTGTGACTATGCTCGGAACTACTAGAAGGTTTGTTGGTCGCTCAGATCTGCACTAGATCTGCCTGTTGGACCTCAGATCTGCAGGATCTGTCTGCTGGTCACTTAGATCTGCACTAGATTTGCATCTTGGTCCTTAGATCTGCAAGATTTGTCTGCTGGTCACTTAGATCTGCACTAGATTTGCCTATTGGTCCTCAGATCTACTAGATCTGTCTGCTGGTCACTAATATCTGCACTAGATCAACTTGCTAGACCTCAGATCTACTAGAAGGAGCCAATGGCTCCTCCTATGCTCTGAATCTGCTCAAATGATATCTCCCTAATCTCTTGAGTCTTCTTGGTGTACAAAGTGTGTCTTCTCCTTCCACTTTGTCTTTCTTTTATAATTTTGAGTTGATGACCAAATCTTCTTAACCCTAACCTCACTTTGAGATAAATGGTTGAGATTAAATCTCAATCTCACTTGAAATCAATGGTTGAGATTCATCTAAATGACTAGTGTAAAAATTACACTTTATTAGACTTTACCTAACTCAAAATTAAAAGGCTCTTCACTTTAATAATTTATTTTAATAAAGTGAATTACAAAATGGAAAGGACTTTGAACGATTTAACGCATGTTTGACACAAAACCTATGCGAAAGTTCCTAACCAGGCTACAATCATCAACAAAAGCAAAGCGAAGCCTACTTTCATAGTTAAACTAGATCTTTCAAGGTTTATGATAGAGTAAGCAACCTATATCTCAGAATAATTATGATTCATGTAGGGCTTCCAATTGCATTCATAAACTAGATTGAATCTTGCCTGAAGAATTGTCTCTTTTGCTATTTTAATTGATGGTTCATCTACTACATTTTTCAAGTATACAAGAGGGCTTAGGTTCAGATGCCTGTTTTCCCCATTACTTTTCCTGTTGGTAACAAAAGGATTGAATAGATACATATGCTATCTAAAGTCTACAAGAACTTTAAAAGGGATTCTGATCTTTGAAAATCTTTGGGTAACTCAATTACTTTTTGTGGATGATGCGATATGCTTTCGAGATGGAACCGTGTGGGACGCTAAATATTTTCAAAAAGCAGTGAAGTTACTCTGTGAAGCTATAGGAATGGAGTTGAATTCTCAGAAGTCTGCAATTTTTACAATAAAACTCTTCCATGGCATGAAAACGCAATTAGGGTGATCCTTCCTTTCCAGTTTCGAGCTTTAGATTCAAGGTTTTGTGTAATAGAGCTTTCTATTGAAACCAAATGCTTAAGGGAAAAGGGACTAGACGTGTCTCATTGAAAAAATGGAAAATATGATAAAGGTATGCTTCAAAGGATGGCTTTTGTTAGAAGGCAGAGAGTAACTTTGGTGAAAGTTGTTTTGGAGGCCATTCCAGTCTATTGGTTTTCAATGGCCTACATCCCTAAATCCATAATTGACAAAGTTAGCAAACCGTGGTTCAAATTCTTGTGGGAAGTAGGTAAACAAAAAGGTGTGCCTCTAGTTTCTTGAAAAAAGTTGTCAAGACCAGAGGCAATAGGAGGATGGGGTTTCAAAAACCCTTTTCTATTTGGAAAAGCTCTTACTGCTAAAAGCCTTCGACATTTGTTATCTTCCAATGGGTATTGTGGGGCACCAAAGAGGGCACCCATCTCCCTTCGCATAGTTATTTCTATTGTAAACTTCCCTCGCCAGTTCAGTTGAGCAGGGCAGCTTCTAATAAATAATTAGCATGGTTTTTTTGTCAGGCAGTTAACTAAATAAAAAGCGAAACAACACTTGTCAGTCAGAAATAAAGCAGCAAATTTCTTGTTGATGTTGTAAACAAAAATCGCCCAGTTTGATAAAAAGGGTGTCTTCTTGCTGAAAAGACAATAGATGGTCATTTACTTCTCAATTCCAATATTGTTCTCTTT
>CBVK0103630986.1:0-11120 GCA_900067695.1 Picea abies | reverse complement strand
ACTGAGGACAATGCATAAATAAGGGGAGGGGATTGTAATACCCCTAGGACGAAACCCAAATGTAAATGTAAATGCAAATGTACTTAAGCTAGTGAGTTGTTTGATATAATTTTTGGATGCACCTTTCATGGTGTAGTGTGCACATGTACTGTGCACTAAAATGATGAAGTGTGCACATTCCAGGATACCGCGCACAACAAAATTAAGTCCGCGCAAGTTTGAGGCCAGGGAGACTTTGTGCATATGTTATGTTTTATAGGTTGGCGAGGCAGTTATTATAAGCTAGGAGGCTTATGTATTGAATTAGGTTGGAGAGCCTAGATGTTAAAGGTCAGGGAGCCTATTTTTGGATATGTCTTATCATTAATATAATACATCGTTGCATGTAGACCGACCATGAATACATCGTTGCATGTAGACCGACCATGATAAAAGAGTATGGGGGACTAAAATCCACTAATTAGAGAAAGGGGGGGGATACAAGTCAAGGATAAGGGGCTAAGCTAGGGAGCTTGATCCAAAAAGGAATATTATATTAATATTCCTTAAAGTATAAAGTATGCATAATTATTTAATCCTAAGTTCTAAGGATGGGGACAAGTGGACCAAAGTAGCTCTCAACATGACAAGTGTAAATTTGGAAACATGCATACATATATATTGGAATTAGTTCATTTTCCCATTCATTCTATGATCATTCACTCACTCATTTAGTTGTCCTTTATACCTTCCTTTCACTGTACCCATACCTATACTCGTACCCATACCTGTATCTGTACATGGTTAGCTTGGGAGATGGACTGAAGAAGCGAGTTGTTAGGCCCATGGGATACTGAAGAGGCGGGTTGTTAGGCCTGTGAGAAATTTCTCTCTAGGTGATATAATTGCTAGGAATTGATTTACGGAAGGTGCCAAACAAAAACTACAAGGCTCTGAGACTTCTTGTCCGACCTGTTGCTGAAGCTCAGAAAGGAAGTGGGGCAGCTAAAGGATTGTTGAGTAGAGAAGGGGAACACTTCATGGGGTGGTTGGGGAATGAGGGACTGTAGGCTGTTAGTTTGAGTAGGCACCTGCGATAGAGTCTTTCCTATTGTCTAAGATACATTAGCCTGGTTAGGAACCCCTTTACCTAGGTGGATTTTAGTCCCATCTTGGGGGTGACCCACTGTTGAGAGTGATGAGCAGTGTGGTCTAAGGCTAGGAGGTTCGTGGAAGGTCTGTACATAGTTGGTGATATTCTTACCAAGAGAAGTGTCAATTATGTGTTAAATTACATGCTGCATTATTATTTATGTGCTTATTTTTATGGGTTTTTCCTATGTGTGGTTTATACCTATCTTTATATTTATGGGTATTGCTTGTCTATGTTGCATGTATATGTTTACTATTATTTTTGTATGAATATGTACATTTACATAATGTATTTTTCTATTTTAAGTTTTATATATAAAGTTCCACAAGATTTTTTGTGTGTATATGTTTTAAATTGCATACAGTTCGATTTTTTTTTACATGGCTTAGCCCAATTGGATGCTGGGGATGTTACAAGAGACACAACGAGATACATCAATCTGTCATTGGGAGAGGGGATCTCCACCATTGATTTCCATGAGACTTGTTCAAAATAAGAGTGAGGAGGACGATGTAATGAATGATGTGGCATGCCAGGAAGGCATCCAAAGTGTCTCTAGGATGATAGGTGTCATTTTTTGGTTGGTTGATGAGAGTCCAAAGAGGAAAGATAATGGAAGCTGTTGATATCATCGGATATTTGACGAGGATATTTGGACTATTGGATCCATATGCTTTGTTGTCGAAAATGGGGGAGGCTGGTAAGGTCACATTTGACCAAGAAGTGTCGATAACAAAGAAGAAATCGACGGCGAAGATGGGAGTCGAGGCTAATGAAAACCATTAATCGACGAAGGAATGAGGTGAAACCTCCACCATAGACATTGTGGGTTAGATATGCACACCATGTAAACCTTGGGAGTTGGGTGTTAACCTCCATGTCAAATGACATCGTTGATGTTCTCTGAACCATAGAGATCAAGAGCTGAGAGCCTTAGGATTTGGGGAAGGTACTCCTTGGCATATTGTCATTGGAGTTTCGATAGTGGGAGTGAATTGTGGGATAATAAGTCCCGAAGACGATGAAAGGTGGACCAAATGATCAGGCTCGTGAATATAACATGTCACTAACGCATCATATGGCACAAGTAATAAGCGACCACATGGATGACATGTGGTAAAGAGCTAGTCGTTGACCAATGAAGGCCCATAAACTCTAAGGGGATATAAATTTTGATCCTAAGATTGGAACTAAGCATGGTTACATTCGTTGGATATATCTTGATGAGTAGAAGATGATATAATGATCAATAAATGTTTTTGAGATAGTCGAGGAAAGCATAATTTTATTAATGCCCCATCCCTTTAAAGGATACTTAGGGGGTTGCGTGTGTTACAGAGTGGTATCATAGCAGAGTACAAACTATAGTCTTGAATGGGACATCAAGACCACTTAGGACTGTTTAAAAATAACTTTGTGTTGTCTGGAATGCATGTTTTTAAAATGCTGACACAAAATGATAATGATAATTGTCATTTCAACACATAGGATGAATTGAAAATCATAAAGGTGAATGGTGTAGTGTAGTATTGACGACACCTCACACCTCAGAGATGAAGAGTCTAATGGTTGGAGGGATAAATAAACCCCTCCATATTTGATGGCCACTGTGAGAATTATGAAGGAATATAATGAGAGACTTATGAGATCCCATGCTAAACAGGAAGAGATGAATGCATTTCTACTACAAAGCCTGTCTAAAATTCAAAAACATCTACAACAAGGCCCTAACAATGTAGAATTACAATAGTCAAAGAGGTTGAAATACCCTTCGAATGCTCAAAAGCGTGGACTGGCTCACAATGATGCGGGAAGGAGTTCTTCCAGAAGGAAGCATCGGGGTGCCAAGAAAGATGAATCGAGTGGAGGCATTTCCATGAAGTTCTCTAGACGAAAGAATATTTTAGTAGGACAGTCCAGTAGTGGCACAAAATCCAACATTTATAAGAAGAGAAAGAGAAAGAATTCTCATAGTTTTTTGACTAAAGAATTCAAGAAATCTAAGCCTTCTACCTTTGATGGCAAGATAAAGAAAGGAGAAGAAGCCAAAGCATGAATATTTAGTTTGAAAAATTACTTTCAAGTACATAATTTGTTTTACAATACCAAGGAAAGGATTGCAGTATTTAACCTAAATGGAAGGGATTCCATGTTGTGGGAAGACCTCAAGGAAATAAAAAGGCTAAAGGAAAGAAAATTGGCATGGAAACATTTTGAGAAATATTTTTTTAAATATTACCTATCTAAAAAGTATTATGATGACTAAATAAAAGAAATCCATGACCTTGAGTTGGGACAACTTACCTTGGATGCATATGAAAAAATATTTATGGAGCTATTGAGGTATGTTCCCTACCTTAAGGATAAGAAGGTGAGAATCCATTTTTTTCTTAGTGGGTTACCATAGTCCTACCAAGATTTAATTGAGTTTGACAAACCCAAGACATTAGAGGACACTATTCAGAAGGCCAAATGTTGTTATGATCAATCTAAGCACAAACACGAGTCTTCCAAAGATTGGAAAATAAATGAAAAGAATGGATTGAAAAAGAAGGGGTTCAAGTCTTTTCCTCGCAAGAATTTTGGCAAGGATGCACAATTTGGTCAGCCAAATAGGAGTGTGCATCAACAAAAAATTTTCATCTCAAAGTAGGAATAAACCAACATAGAAAGAAAGGGAAAGAACAAAGGATCCCAAGAAAAGAACTTTGCAATGTTGGGGATGTCGACAACCACATATGTTAAGGGATTGAACCCACCAAAAGAATGAAAACATAAGAGTGCATAACATGCAGGAGGTAGATACAGTTAACAATGTAGGCAAGAGTGTGCAGAGAATATATGTAGGGGTAGAAAATTGACAAGAAGACCACCAAACCAATGTGGTGGAATTGGAAGGTATAAGTATTAAATGACCAATCTATATTTTAATTGACCTAGGATCTAATCTTAGTTATATTTCAACTAGAGTGGTTGAGGCATTTTCATTACATATAAAGAAACATGCCAAAGCATGGTTAGTTCAGTTAACCACTAGAAAAAAGAGGAAGGTGGTAGAGGTAGTTGAAGCCTGTCCGATTGGGATGGATGGATTTAAGACCCAAGAAGTTCTAAATATTGTACCTCTTATTTCTTATGATGTGCTATTGGGCATGGATTGGTTAGCTTCCCATAAGGAAAAATTAAAATGTTATGAGAAAATTTTAGAATGTGAAGATGAGAAAGGAAATACAAGAATTTTGCAAGGCATTCAAAATTTGATCTCTGTGAGACAAATATCAATGTTGCAACTTAATAATTTTAGAAGAAAAGGGTGTCCCTTGTAATCTATACATGTATTAAATTTAGCAGAAGGTAAGAAACTGAAGGCTAAAGATCACCCAGTGCTATGGGAATTCATAGATCTGTTTCCTGAGGAGGTTCCTGGATTAACTTCGAAAATAAATATTGTTTTTCAATTGATCTCTTACCTGGAGTAGTGCCAACATTAAGAGTTCCTTACAAGATGAGAAAACCATAATTAGTGGAATTGAAAATGCAGTTGAAAGAAATGTTGAACAAGGGTTACATCAGGATGAGTGTGTCCCCATGGGGAGCACCAACCCTATTTTTAAAGAAGAAAGATGGTACATTGAGATCATGCATCGATTATAGGTAGTGTAACAAGATGACCATAGAGAACAAATACCCTTTTCCTAGAATGGACGGTCTCTTTGATCAGCTCAAAGGGTATACAATTTTCTCAAAGATATATTTGAGTTCGAGATATCACCATGTCAGGATTAAATATGAGGACATCCACAAGACAACCTTTAGGACAAGGTATGGGAACTATGAGTTTGTTGTGGTGACATTTGGGCTTACATATGCACCAAATACATTCATGTATTTAATGAATAGTGTGCTCGACAAGTATTTAGACAAGTTTGTCTTAGTGTTTGTGGATGAAATTTTGGTGTATTACAATAACCGAGAGGAGCATGAAGAATGCCTTAGAATGGTGTTATAGGTGTTAAGAGAACATCAGTTATAGGCCAAGTTCAACAAGTGTGATTTATTCAAAAAGGAAATCCAGTATCTAGGCCATGTAATATCAACTGAAAGAGTAGTAGTAGACCCTACAAAGATCAAGGAAATCATGGATTGGCCTCTCCCTAGAAATGTGACAGAAGTGGGATCCTTCATGGGATTGGCTGGATATTATAGAAGGTTCATCAAGGGATTATCCAAGATTGATAACCATATTACTTCATTACAAAGGAAACATAAGATGTTTTTGTGGTCATAAGAGTGTCAATATATGTTGGCACAAGACTATTTTAGTAGAAAGATCTATTTTTGGGTGCATGCCTAATTTTGGAAGAGAAGGTCTTTTTTTGGAGCACGCGCCTTAGGAGGTAGAAAAGAAGCATGCAACAAAAGAAGGAAAAGTATCATGTAGGAGGAAAAGAAACATGGAGCGCATGATGACATGCCTAACCATGTTAGGGTTGTGGGTTTTTGACAAATATTGTAATGGTTGTAGGCCAGTAGAGTAGTATAAATAAAGACCTAGGAGGTCTAGGTGGGGGGGTTCAGAAGTTATTGCTTGTTGTGAGTTTTTTTATGGTTATTATGGTAGAGTGGAATAAGATAGTGTTTGAAGGTTAGGTCACAGGTTGAGGATCCTGGTGTGATCTATTCATCCTCCGAGAGGGTACTTACTCTCATTTTTATTGTAATCCTGAAGATGTAATGTGCACAATGCATATTTTTCAATAGATTGAATAAAATAGTAGAAGAGTCAAATATTTGTGGACATAGCCCTAGGAGGGGGTGAACCACAATAAAATTTTGTGTTCTATGTGTTTTGAATGATTGATTTTACTATTATGTTAATCATATGTTAAATAATGAATGGTCAAATTTAAATATAACAACATGCATGGATAAGTTAATGATGAATGAATCCTAGAAGTAGGTGGATGATAAATGATGATGTACAAGGGAAACAACCAAAACATAGTACCCACACCTTACTAGACTACAAAAAAATGAGTATTGTAGTCCCCCATAAATCTATCTAGGATGAGACTGTGATGTGCACTCTATGCGCAACGTTGCCTTCTGGTTTACTAGGAGGGTCGATAGTTTTGAGGGTTTTGTTGGAAACCTATTTGATATCAGAACCTGGGTCAACCCAAGTAACCAACAAATGATTCCATTGTCATCTGGAACTGCATAGGATTGAGTGGATGGGATATGTAGAAGAAAATCATGGAGGATGAAAGCATAGAAGGGAATTTTCAGGCCATGGAAGCCAATGAAGCCAGAGAATGAAAGATGGTTGAGGACAAAGGAACTCAAGTTTGTACAGAAGGAAAATAAAAACCCTAAGTTGATGTTGTTTTTCTTCATATAATATGATTGATATATTATTACAATGATGAGTGTTCCATATATAGAAAACATATGGTGACCATCCATGAAAGGATGTGTCCCTTGAATAATCAATGACTACGTTTGGGCCCATTTACCACAAGTGCAGCTTTATGATAAATGTATCCTATCTCCCTTGGTCTACAACCAAATCTAGGAGAATTTCCACCTGATGTTGAAATATCAACACTCCCTCTTAGCTAGGAAGGTATTTTTCCATAGTAGTACACAACTACTATCCAGAGACACACAGTCTCCACCAATGGTACACAACCACCATAGTAGCAAAAATTTTGTCACACATGGAACTCCCATGTGGAATTCTAGAGGCTACTCCCTCTAGGAACACTTAGGGTCAACTCCCCATAGTGTGTGATGTCAAGGTTCAACTCCCTTGACATGTCCTCTTGTGCTCTCCGCATGGGAAGTTGGGATATAAGACCAATAAGTGTCCTACTTATCCTTTCTCAAATAAGTGTCCCACTTATACCTTCTCGAATAAGTGTCCTCACAGATCAACTAAACTCAATTCATAGAGGAGTACGATATGGAGAAAGTTTGTCTCACATGGACCTTACATGTGGACTTCGAGAGGTTACACCCCCTAGAAACACTAGGATCAACTCCCACAGTGTGTGTTGTCAAGGGTCAACTCCTTTGACATGTCCTCATCTTCTCTCCACAAGGGATGATGGGATATAATCCCAAACACACTTATCCCTTCTCGGATAAGTGTCATCATAGATCAACTCACACACTTATCCCTTCTCGGATAAGTGTCATCATAGATCAACTCAACTTAGTCACAAAGGAGTACTATATGGAGAATGTCTCAAGAAGCTACAAAAATCAACACTCCCTCTTAGCAAGGGAGGCATTCTCTTCCATGCCAAGTCTATCACAGAAGTACTTGAACTTTGTCATGTTTTGGTAAGAATATCAGAAACTTTCTCATCTATAGGAAGGTACAACACTAATACTTCCTTCCTTTGCACCATGTATCATATGTAATGGTAGTTGATTTCAATGTGGTTCTATTTTTCATGAAACACTGGATTATCTAATATCTTCACACAACTTTGGTTACCATAATTACTAATGGTGGAATCCAACACATGTTTGGATAAATCTTCAAGGATCTTGCGAAGACACACTGATTCACAAACTAATATACTAAATGCAATGTACTCTACTTCTGTTGTGCTCAAAGCCACAAAAGTCTATTTCTTGCTACACTAGGAAACCATGGAAGATCCCAAAGTGAAAAAACACTCAAAGGTGCTCTTTCTGTCCACTGTGCTCCTTGCCCAATCATAGTCAATATATTCCTGCCATATCATATCAATACTAGAAGTATATCTCAAACCATGTCCAACTGTGCCTCACAGGCATCTCAACACATGCTTCTCAACAATCCAGTGTGTCTATATCGACTGACTCATAAACTGGCTAAGTCCACTCACTACATAGAAAATATTTGGTCTGGTGTTAACCATATACATCAATTATCTAATCAGTTGTGTATATAGAGTCAAATCAATTTCATTAGAATTGGAAGATGACACACTTAGTTTCTTCAGATTCGTCACTATTGGATTAAAGTTCAACATCCCAAACTTCTTCAATATCTCAACTATGTACTTCACTTGACTTAGGAATATCTCATCATTTCTCTTCCACACCTCTAGTCCCAATAAGTAGTGCATCATACCAAATTCCTTCATCTCAAATGTAGATTCCAATGCATACTTGCATTCAACAATAAAGCTCTCTATATCGGTGAGGAATAAATCATCAACATAAAGAACCAAAATCAGGGACTCACCGTTAACAGTCTTTTAGTATAGGTTGGGATCGACAATAGTTTTGTTGAATCCCAAAAATCATCAGGTGTCCATCAATCCTTGCATACCAAGCTCAAGATGGTTTCTTGAGTCCATACAAGGCCATCTTCAACTTGCACACATGAGACTCCTTCTCATGTATCACGAAACCATTTGGTTGCTCGATGTATACTTGTTCCTCAATATCTCTCCATTGAGAAAGGTTGTATTTACATACATTTGATGTACTCTCTAACCCATGGATGTTGTAGGGGAAATAAGCATTCAAATAGAACTGTATCGAGAAATAGGAGCAAATGTCTCCTCATAATCTATTTCCTCCACTAGAGAGAATCCTCAAGAAAAAAATCTCATTTTGTGCCTCTCGATGCTCCCATCAACTATGTGTTTGATCGTGTAGATCCATTTGGAAGTCACTACAAAATTTCTCTTAGGTCTCGGAATAATATGCCACACATCATTCTTCATGATGGACTAATACTCCTCCATCATGTCATCTCTCCATACTAGATGACTAGTTGCCTCCTCATAACATGAAGGTTTATAATAAATTATGTGTCTCATATCTATGACATAAAATGAATATCTTTAAGGTATATTTATCTTTCGGAAGGTACCATCTCTTCCTGTATCTCACTCAATCTATCTCTGACTAGGGATGTAGATCCAATATTCCTTCAAAGACTCACTGTACCCCACAAATGTACCCTTTCTACCTGAAGGGTCTAACTTGGTCCTTTTCTCCTTGGGTACATGAATGTATACTAAACACCCAAATATCCTGAAGTGTCCAACCTCAGGCTTCACTGCGGTGAAGGCCTCCTTGAGAGGCATGCTCATCAAGGACTTAGGTTCTGAACATACACTACAATCATGGATTCCTTTGCCCATAGAAACATAGGTAAATGTTGATCATGAATCATCACCTTGACTGTCTCAATAATAGATTTGTTCTTCCTCTCTATGACCCCATTCTATTGAGGGTTGTGAGGAACGATGTACTCCCTCTTGATCCCTACCTCAAAGATATCTAGGACACATTGAGGTTACCTCATGGAACCAATGTCCCCCAAGACATATCGAGGTTTCCTCGTAAAACCAATGTACTGGTTCCTTCATCTAGTAACCCACTGATTAATCTGAAATCAATTAGTAGAATACTGCTACTACCATGCCATCGGTAGCTCAAATCATCCACCACATTCTTTATGACTATGCTGCAATCAACTAGTAGCACACAACTACTGCAATGTGGTCCAATTGTACACAACTCTTTTCATGTCATAGTAGTACACAAATGTTGTACAGTGGTACACAACCACTGCCATAGTCTTATGACTACATAGCAATCCACTAGTAGCACATATCTACTAGCATGTTGTCCAAAGAAATCAAATCCTTTATCCTCTTATTATTTGGAGAAATCTCCACTGCATCATTAAAGGGCTTAGTAGACAAATTTAACCCAGACCCATTGAGAAAAGTTTTCAACGGAGGAGGCTTCTTCAAGCGGTTGAAAGGGTTTCTGTTTAAAATATCAAAATCAATGTTAGGACAGTTCCTACTAGATGAAAATTCCTTTTCAACCAATGGAATAGATAATTCCAAACCCCTACTAGTGACCTCCATCCATCGCTTCCGATCAGATTCACTTAAACATCTCACCATTTTCCTGGATGCAGAGCCTACTCGACCAATTGATCGTCCATGATGTTAAACAATCACCTCTCCACACAAGGATGGTGTCACCTCTACATAATTTCGGCTTTAATACTCGTGTAGTATCAATTTCATTGATCTCAACACTATGTGAACACCTCTATAACAATATCAATTTCCATAGAGATATGTTGTTCAGTGGTGTTTCCTGCACAAAGTTTTGGTCTCCACATACTCACATCACAATAGCATTGTCCCTCCACACATAAATTATAGTTGCAATATCCTTGGGTGACACGATTACAATGATATATCAACAAAAATATTGGTCCTCCACACATATATGGTTGCAATATCCTTGGGAGACACTGTTCCAACAACATATCAACAGGAATATTGACCCTCCACACAAAAATTAGTTTTCAACATGGCATCGCCTCTACAACAACAATGATATTTCTTCTCCATGAACTCGTAAAAATGAAGTTATATTTGTCCTAATACAACTGCCCAATCACGACAGTGTTTACTTTCCACACAACAACAACAATTTCACTTTTCAGAGACCCGTAGCTAAGGCGTTAACTCTGGCTCGAGATAACTACTCATTGAGCGATTACTGCTAGGGTGCCTTCATACAACATATGCATCATATAACTTGATTGATAGGGCCCAAGGTTTATTGTTTGAAATGTTGTGCTGTAGAACTTAGTGGCTACAGGCCTCATGCTTTTCCATAACAACCTCTTCGTTCATTGATAGTTTACATCTGCTGCTTCAGTCTCATGCACAGTCCACCGAATTTTTCAATAATTCCCACATAAAAATTTAATCAAAGGTCAAATGCATGGGCACTAGCTAGATTTCCATGACTTTCCAGTCAACACAGGTCACAAAAGAAAATTTAGATCTGAGACTATGCCACTGTCTCTCTCATTTTCCTAGGCCCTCCTGTGAGTGAGTAAAACCCAATCCTGCTCTGATACCATGTTGTTTTTATTCATATAATATATGATCGATATATTATTACAATGATGAGTGTTCCATATATAGGGAAAATATGGTGA
>CBVK0103630942.1:0-10143 GCA_900067695.1 Picea abies | reverse complement strand
ACTTCTTTATATTTGTTTTATTTTTATTGATTCTTAATTTGATTTATTTCATCCCCTCGTCATTTAATTTAAAAATTTAATTTTTAGTCTTCTCACTCACTTAGACTTAGGCTTAGTTAATCGTTAATTGCAAATGCCTAGACCTTTAGGAATTATGCTTAATAAATTAATTAATTAATTAATTAATTAATCAATTAATTAATTAGACATGTGCTCAATATTTTAAGGTTCAACATCTGCTCAAGTTTTCTAGGCCACCAGGTTCATTGACTCATTTTTTTTATACCAAAACGTTTCCTTCAAGATGCACTCTGTGCTCCAAGGGTTCCACTATCCTTGATTCAAATTTTAATTTACGCGACGTGCCCCTCGAGATGCACTATGTGCTCAAAGGGTGCCACTCGCCTTTGACTGTTTTTGGTAGTTTTCCAACCCTTGGAGTCAATACTTTATTCAGGTGACCTTGTGAAAGACTAAGGGCCTCTAAGGAATAAGGACCCTACCTTATTGCGCGACCCTTAGAATCTTCGTGAGTGAATGTCTCATTCTTCCCTCACAACATCATGGATCTCTTGAACTAGGTAATTGTTAACCTACGATTCAAGCCACGACGGGAGTGCTAGTAGGATCTAGCGGGGTTGTTGTCACACCTCTCCCTCAATATATCATTGTTGTGCATGTTCCATTTACTCCTTATGTGAGTCTGATTAGCAATCAATCGCCAGCCTATATCCATCAACACAACACTATCAATGATCCATAAACAACATCATAATATACACAACCATATGTCACATATGCCTAAATAAAAAATGCTCAAACCAATACAGTCCACTCCCTGAATCGATCCGGAGTCGAAGGAGGTCCATTGATTTCAATGGCATCCTCAATCTGTCAAGTGTCCTGCACACTCAGGGAAAACTAATCAATAACATCTATCATACAAAGATATCAAATAATATAACATCATAATCCATCAACATCATCACAAGAATCCATAAGCGAACAAACATCCATATACTGAAACTGGCTCACTTGCACGCAAGTGTCCTCAAAATGTAAGTCAATAACATGTGTTCGCAAGAGCAAGATGTTATAGAAGAGTTATAAAATTTTTGGTTCATCACTCTTCTGCCTTGAGTTACAGTTATATGAGCCTGGAAAAGAAGAGATAAAGTCTACTTGTTTTTAAAGAAATTAACCGCAATTCTTTATTTGTTTAAGAGTCGTGCGACTGGGATTGGAAATAGGAAGTCCACTCAAATTCCGTAGTACCTATAGCTAGGAAAATGGGAATTTGAACATATTTATGTTGCTTATAACAACAAAAATGACAAGAAGTGCGCACTACTCCTGAAGTCATCGAAAATACAAATGGATATGTAGGCATAAATATGAATCTTAATATGCATGCTAACACCTCTATTGTGCTTCGTTGTTATTATTATAACAACAATATTGATTCTTATCAATTACAATCAACAAAACGATGATGGCCACAACTTAAATCTAATTAATTACAAATATACTAACTGCAATATGTTGGGAGATTCGATTGTAGCAGAAATGGGTGTGTGGGTACCATTTGTATGGAAAGAAAAAGGCCAGCCACGACTATAGACATATCAAAGGGTATCTACATTGACCTACAATATATGAGATCCATTGAACACCTTATGACCAACTCGGGTCGAGAAGTTACAATTACCATCGCCAATAAGAGGGAAGCCTGCAGGATTGTGACCTTTTCTAAAGGCATATTTGTTTGAGGCACTTCAAGCAATTGTTAGTGTGGAAACTAATCTCTTTTACAAACAAAAACAAAAAATCGACAGATAGACTATTTTATTTTATTAAATGAAATAAAAGATGGCAGTTCTAATCAGTTTATTTCATCTCGTTAATGAAACAACCCAAACTATTAAACATTTGATCAGATGTTATAAAACAAGCAGCAGGCAACCAACCTGGGATGTCTTGCAAAGTGGCAGAAGGAACAAAGCAAGACTGAGTTTGGGTTGTGTTCTTGAGATAGCTACCTTAAGCTTCACCATCATTGTTTCGTTAAATATCCAACTCAATTTTATTCTTTGTCTTTTTTTTTGTGCTTGGATACTCTATGTATGATGCTAATTCCATATAAAGTAGTTAAAGACAAAAACATTGTTCCAAGTCTATGTAAAGGTTTAAAAAAAACAGATAATCCAAGAAAATGTATGGGGTTTTCATTTAACAATAAAAATCAAACTCTTTTTTCTCCTGATTTAATATTCAAAACTACAAAAATACCAAAACATTTTCAACATATTTCTTATCTTTAAATAGTTTTAATGTATATAATCTTTATTTTATTCATTTTATTAGTTTAACTTTGTTTCTTTAACCATTTCCTCATTACATATTTTAAAAAGAAACAATATTTTTTAGGTTTTTTTTTTTAAATACTAACTAATTAGTCTTTTAGGTTGTTTATTTTCTTTTAAGTTTTTCACTTGTATTTTTTATTTTTACTAACTTTTGTTTCAATTAAATTTCATAAAAAACATCTTTTTATTTTTCTAAGTAATTTAATTTATTTTTTCAATATTTAAAATAAAAACAAAATAAAAATTCATTGTACTTTGTTATTTAATTTAAAATAGTTTTTGTAAAAGATTAATGATTTTTAAGTTTCTTTATTTCATTTAAGTTTTTCATTTTAACATTTGTATTATTAATTCATATTAACTTTTGTTTAATCTACATTTTACTTACTAAAAAGGAAAAATGCATAAAATGTAAATAATTGCAAAATTCATAAATGAAGATTCATGCTTAGACTCTTTAGCTTTAGGGTCTAATGTGCTTTATTTTTGGGGCTTAAAACCTAGGTTAACATTCTCGCCTCTTCTCGCCTAGCCTCATGGGAGGTTGAGATGTTAGTTTCGAAACACTCTTGTTTCTACATCAACATATTGTGGAAACCATACTAGGAGGATCGTTCAATGGTTCTTACCTAGTCTTGTTTTAATTCTTTCAAACCCTATTTTATCCTCTCCAAATTTCTATGTCGCAGTTGATTGGAAGCATGTTTATTGGTTGTAACCCTACGGTTTCAACTACTAATCTTGGGAAAGTCATTCACAAGTATAGAATTTCCCAATTACAATCACCTGTGGATTATACCTACACCTTTGAAGCTTTCTCACCTGGTTAATCACTTTCCTTACAAATTCAAGCAACATTTACCTTGGTTTCTAGGTATGGAACTGTTATAGTGGAAGATCATTTTCAAGCATTTTCCAATGCTTGTATCATTCTCGGAGTTAATGAAAATGATAGTTTCATGCTCTTGTTTATGAACTTCCTTCAGGGTAATGTTGCTTCCTTATTTTCCAACTTACCCGATGAATGCGTATCTACATGGTTTGAAATTTCTTATTGTTTTACATCTACTTTTGAGCGCCTTGATAACCCTTATGAACACCTTAAGAGATTTAATCATTTGCACATGAAGGATAATGAAAGCATTCTTGCATTTACTCTTATATTTATCAAGTTTTATAATTGCATTCCAATCTCCATTCTCCCTACCAACATGGATACCCTCTTGCAATATTATGATCTATTACCCCGTCTTTGTCATTGTTGTTTGGAGGAAAAGAATGTTTAAAATATATAGCTATCCTTAACCACTTGTCTTGACTTCAAAGAGCAAATTTGTAGAATAGGATTCTCCTTTGGTGGTTTTGATTTGCACAAACATGTGTCATCTTTAATTCCCATCATCCAAGATTTATAGAATCACATGCTCTCCATTGAATATCAATTCTAAAATCAATCCTACCTTGAGATATCCTTGGAGCCCTCTTTCCTAAAGCCTAATTATAATTCCTTCACTATCTATGACCAAGAGTTTGGATGCAAATATGATCATAACCATATCATGATGTTGAATGATCAACACATCTCTAAAATTCCAAATACTATCATTCTCAAAACTAATGGACCAATCCAACCCCAAGATCATGGTTCAACCTAAATCTTTCATTCATATGCATTTAATGGTGAAGTTGATTATGCAAAGGAAGAAGTTGATTTTGACTTCTTTACCCTCTTTATGAAAAAATTCTATAGGATGATGCGACTAATGAAAGGTCAAATCAAGTATGTAAGGATCATTATGTTTCTATTGATCCATTTGATGAATCTTGATTTGAGGACCCTCATCAAGATCTTGAATTGGATAATACGTTTTCAAATCCATTGTTTCAATTAGAAGAAGTCAAGGATCTCAACATTGATATGTATACTCCTCTTGATATGTGCACAATTTCTTTCAATAATGATGATGAGTTCAAGGGAATTCCTATGTATTTAAATCCTTTATATTATTCTTTGGAGTATGATGACCCTACTCCTAGTAGAAAGATTGCAACATATGTCATTATGATGTTTGATGAGTCCTTAAACCTTATCCTTCACATTCAAACTTCAAACCATAAATATGATATCCTTGATCCCATTGATGATTTCATTATAAGATGCAAGATTTATCTTGTTGGTTGGTATGTCTTGAAGGATGGTAATCATTTATTTTGATTCTTGATAGATCCTTTTTATCTGTTGGTTGGCATGTAAGTGATCTTTCCTTGTGCAAATCCTTCCAAGTCATTAATATTGCATGTAAAGAAAACAATGTGTTCCTCTATACCAAGTGTCATCCCACTTGAGCCTAGTTTGTTGCACCTATTTTTTCATGTACATAAATAAAAGTGAATACATAAAATGTAAATAAATAAGACAAAAAAAAAATTAAAGTTATACGGTTTCTTTTGTTTTTCTTTTACCTTTTGATTTGATGGTCAGACTTGATGGAGAAATGGTTAGTGATTAGAAAGGTATTTTTATATTATGATTAACTAATTGACAAATTTATTTTGGTGGACATCAGGCTTACAGGTGAACCAAGTTTTCTTCCTTATGTATTAGAGTTCCTGGCTTCTTGAAAAAATCATTTAGTCCTTCCCATATTTATTTACTTTCCATTTCTCCATCCCTATCATCTTGAGATAGCTCCTGCATACACATCATGGATGCTCAGTGCTACCTTGTGTTTTTCCCTCAAACACACATCCATGACATTTCATTCAGCTTTCTAATCCTTTTTGTCACAGATTTAAAGATATTTGTTTCTATTATACATATAGGACCAAACCCCCTCATTATTCCACAAAGTTCCTAACCATACATCACTTAAATTTCCATTTTTCTCCCCATGTTTTATAATAGACAATGATTACCTTGAGTCATTTTGATCTTTCATCACATACATTTCAATAAATTATTCCATGAATCCAAAGTTTTCACACCACTGTAAGTGACATGCATCTATTGGTTGGCATATGTTGACAACCATTTTGATCAACAATTATTATCTAATAAAGCATTTACAAGCTTCCCCTCATCCTAGATTGTTTAAACATATTTTTTGGGCACTTACGCTAAATTGTTGTTGCATATTTTAATACTTGATTTGACGATGTCTTTTCATAAATAATACATTATTCATAATATGGGCACTAGCCTTGTTGTTAGGTAATTCTCTACATTATTGGCACAAGCATTTGAGACTTTGATTTGCATTGTACTCACTTCTTAATCCTACATAAAAGTTCTCTTTTAGAAGGCATGATACACCTTTCACATCTTAAAAAATTGAGAAAGGTCCAAAACCCTAACTCCATGTGTGCATCCTCCAATTCGTATTAAGAGAAACTCCAAGTCATCTATCAACTCTTCCAAGATTTTTTTTTAACTATTATCAATGTGTCATCATTAAACCTGCTCTCTAGTACATGATTTTTATTTTTCTAATTGGTGAGAAAGCCCTTGGTAATGATAGAAAATAAGTTCCCCTCAGTGATAAAGATAAGATTGTTGATGAATGTGACCCCATCGATTACATGAATATCTATAAGAGAAACTATAGGTTTATGTGTATCAAATGGTAAAAATGGTTTTTTTCAATACCATCAATCTCTTCAAAATTATTGGGTGACATCACAAAAGGGAATTCCAAAAGGATCAAAAGAAAATGTATGCACATGAAGTCACATAGACTTAGACATACGCTTTCTAATGTTTAATGGAAAAGAGATAATATAGGCTTAAGGTTGATCAGTTCCCTCCCTTGCATGGTGAATTTTGTGGAAACAATCCTGTATTATTAGTCAACTTACAACATAATCCTGGATTCCAAGGAAGGCCCACAGAAAGAGAACAATCCCAAAACCTAGAGCACAATATATTCAACCCATCAGCTGGAATTATGGAACTTTACGTTACCAAGCTCATTCCAAAAGTTTCAAAGGTTTCGAAATGTGGTGCTAGCTCATCTAATTGTGTGTCCCATGTGAATATCATAATTTTAGAATGGATAGGCTACTTTCTCCTCCTCGAGAATATGTTGAATACTATGTTATATGCTCAGGATAAATGACTGACTCCACATGATATTGTGTTGTTCGATAAGGCTTCTCTTTACTTGACACTCATTGAGGATGCAGACTACAAGGCACAATGAAGTGAGTCATCTATCCGTTCATCATATTTCAATTTTGTAAATCAGCCAGTAAAAATCCTCAAAAGTTTGTTATGAATGACGAGGAGAGAGGAGTTATATAATTTGCGGTTCATCACTCTTCTACCTCAGGTTATGGTTATACAATCCTGGAAAAGAATAGGTAAAGGCTTCCCATTTTCAAGCAAGGCACTGTAATTCTTTATTTTTTTAAGTCATGTGACTGCAATCATTTTCAAAGAGACTAGAAGTGGGAATTACACTCAAATTCCGCAGTACCTATAGCTAGGAGAAGGGAAATCTGGACATATTTGTGTTTTTTATAATAGCGAAAATGACAAGAAGTGTTCACTACTCCTGAAGTCATTGAAAATACAAATGGATATGCAGGCGTAAATATGCATATTAATATGCATCCTAACACTGCTATTGTACCTAGTTGTTATTATTATAACAATAATGGCCACAAACTAAATCTAATTAATTACAAATATACCAACTGCAATTTATTGGGAGATTCAATTATAGGAGAAATGGGCATGTGGGTAACATATGTATGGAAAGAAAAAGACCATCCACGGCTATAGACATATCAGAGGGTATCTGAATCGAAATATGATATATGAGAGCCTGTAAATCATAGAAGTTACAATTACCATTGGCAATCATAGGGAAGCATACAGGCTTGCGACCTTTTCTCAAGGTAGATTTGTTTGAGATTCTTCAAGCAATTGTTAGTTTGGAAAGTAATATTTTTATCAGACAAAAATGGAAATCGACACATAGACTATTTTATTTTATTAAATGAAATAAAATAAGGCGGTTCTAATCAGTTTATTTCAGCCCGTTAATGAAACGAACCAAACTACCAAAATTGTCGATCAAATGTTATAAAACAAGCAGCATGCAGCCAACCTATAAAGGAAAAAAAAAAAAAATTAGAGAGAGGGATGTCTTGCAAAGTGGCAGAAGGAACAAAGAAAGGTTGAGTTTTGGTTGTGTTTTTGAGATAATTTCTTTCAGCTTTAGTGTTATTGTTTCATTAAATATTTGACTCAATTTTCTTCCTTGTTTTTTTTTTGTATGTTTGACACTCTATGTATGATATAGAAATAAAACACATAAGATACACAATATAATAGAGACACGGATATATATGGTTCAACTAGTGTGGGCTACGTTTATCAGAGAAATTTCCAGGTCTTTCCTTTTATTATCCAACAAATGAAGGGTTACAACCTACAACACACCCCATGTAACTTCCTCTTTTTTATCTCATAGTCTCCTCTCTCAAAATATAGTATTCACACACATACACAGTCACAATACAATGCCCTCACACAAAAAAGGGTTGTTTTTATTGGGAAAAAACCCGAACATACATAACTTCTACCGTCAAATCTGTAACCTTATAATGAACGGTCCAGATTGACTATAAACCCTAGATAGAAGGGGGCTAGACATACTTTCATATGAATCAAAAAGATAATCAAAGTCCACAACCAACATTTTTTACTTTGAAATTTATTTCTTTTTTATTGTTTTACTATTTATTTCTTTTCATATAATATTTCTTTTATTTCATTTTTTCTTTTTTATTGTTTTACTATTTATTTCTTTTCATATAATATTTCTTTTATTTCATTTTATTAGTTTAACTTTGCTTCTTTAAATATTTACTGATCACATATTTTAAAAAGAAACAAAAGGTTATTTCATAAATTTTTTATTCTTTACTATTTGTTTTTGTAAATATTAACTAATTAGTTTTTAGGTTGGTTATTTTCTTTTAAGTTTTACAATTGTATTTTTAATTTTTACTAAGTTTTTTTTTAATTAAATTTCATTCAAAAACATCCTTTTGTTTTCTTTTATTTATTTAAGTAGTTTAGCTTCTTTTTAACATTTAAAAGAAAAACAAAATAAAAATTCATTGCGCTTTGTTATTTAATTTAAAATAGTTTTTATAAAAGCTTACTAATTTTTAAGTTTATTTATTTCATTTAAGTTTTTCATTTTAACATTTATATTATAATTTCAAATTAACTTTATTTTAATCTAAATTTTACTCACTAAAAAAGAAAAATACATAAAAATCAAATAATTGCAAAAATCATAAATGAAGATTCATGCTTAGATTCTTAAGCTTTAGGGTTTAATGTGCTTTATTTCTGGGGTTTAAAACCTAGGGTAACATGGTTTAAAACCTAGGGTAACATTCATGGTTTAAAACCTAGGGTAACATTCCCGCTTCCTGCCTAGCCTAATGGGAGGTTGAGATGTTGGTTTCAAAACACTCTTGTTACAAACAACAAACTCATTTAGGAAAAGGCCAAGGCACCAACTTGTACAATGTTGGGGATGTGATGGAAATCACTTGTATAGGGACTTCCCTCACAAAGGTGAAAGAATGAGGATTTTCCATAACATTCAAGACGCTAAAACTATTGAAGACAAGGGAGGAAACATGCCAAGGATTTATGCATCCTTGGTCAATAAGAAAGAACAGTATCAATCCTCCATGATTAAAGTGGAAGGTAAGATTGATAACTAGCCCGTAACAATTTTAATTGATTTTGAAGCTAGTCATAGTTACATAAACTCTAACATTGTTGAAAGATTCCACTTGCAAAGGAGTAAGCATAATAAATCTTGGTTGGTTCTCTTAGCCATGGGGGCTAAGAGAAAGATCAATGATTTTGTTAAATATTTTGCAATAGATATTAATGGACTCAAGACAAAGGTAGATGTGAACATCATATCTTTAGGTTCATATAACTTCCTAATTGACATGGATTGGATGGAAAAAACATCATGTTATCCTAGACTATTACAACATGACAATAAATTTTCTTGATGTGGAAGGGAAACAAGGCAAGATTAAAGGCATTCCAAGAGTTGTAGTTGTTAGAGAAATTTCATACATGCAACACAAAAAAAGTTTCAAGAAAGGATGTCAAATTTTTGCAACCCATGTGGAAGAGGAAACTAATGATAAATTGGCAAGTATTGAAGACCATCAAGTATTGAAGGATTTTAAAGATGTTTTTGGGGAAATCTTGGGATTTCCACCAAAGAGGGACATTGATTTCTCTATTGATTTGGTTCCAAGAGTTACCTTAGTGTCCAAGACACCTTACAGAATGGGCACACCAGAGTTGAAAGAGTTGTAGATGCAGCTTGAAGAACTTTTGAAGAAGGAGTATATATTCCCAAGTGTATCACCTTGGGGTACCCCAATTCATTTTTTGAAGAAGAAAGATGGAACCTTAAGGATATGTATTGATTTTAGACAGTTGAATAAGGTCACCATAAATAAAAAAATATCCTTTTCCAATGATTGATAATTTATTTGATCAATTGAAAGGTGTAAGGATTTTTTTCAAGATTGACTTGAGGATAACAGAAGAAGATATCAGAAAGACAACATTCAGAACAAGATATGAAAATTATGAATTTATAGTAGTTCCATTTAGGTTATCAAATGCCCCAACCATTTTCACATGCCTAATGAATGGAGTGTTCAGGGAATACCTAGACAAGTTTGTAATTGTTTTCTTAGATGATATTCTCATCTACTC